>JAPYYT010003559.1:0-12434 GCA_030522565.1 Ceratosolen corneri | reverse complement strand
AAAAAAAAAAAAAAAAAAACCAAAAAAAAAAAAAAAAAAAAAAAAAAAAAAAAAAAAAAAAAAAAAAAAAAAAAAGCGAGGAAAACAATAAGCTCGTAAGCTCCCCTCTCCACGCCACATTTTAAAATATTCACAAGCATCTACAAGTATCTCTGCGTCACCCTACATCCTCCTCCTCCTCCTCCGCTTCTCCTCCTCCTACTCCTTCTCCTCCACCTCCACTCTATTCCCGCTACATCTCGACGACTTTTCCGCAACTAATGCCCCCGACAACGAATTCCTCAGATAAGGCTGGAATTTTAAATAAAATTCCATCAGCGTTCGAGAAAACCATTAGAAAAGTCCACCCACTGGGGCTCTCTGCCCGACCTTGGACGAACAACGAATTTCTGCCTAGTTTTGAGGGCCGGAGGGCAGGGCGCGATAAGAATCTCGACTACAGGCGGTCGCTTAGCGCCGCGTCGGCAAAAATATCGGGCGAGCGCATCGTTGACGCCATTGGGGAACTGGTTGGGCCGGGCATCGCTCACCTGCCTCTATGGAAGGCGAATCTACCGCCGCCCCCTCCCTCCACCACCGCCCAAACCACCGTCGCTCCCACCCTAGCTCTCGCGCGCTCTCTAACCGGCTGCCAAAAGTTGACCCGGTGGACCCCCGGGGCAGCGAGGGAGAGGTTGCCGATGCTATTAGCGAGTGAGCGCGCTCGCGATTTGTTGGCCGAGAGCAAAAAGGAGGTTGGCCGACGGCTACGCGAGGCCCGAGCATAATAATTGAAGCGTGTTTTTCCGACCGAGGCACTTGACCGCTACGTCAATATCTCGTTTATGAAGGACGCGCACGCTTCGGGGGAGAGGCGTCCTCGGTCAATTGACGCGCTGACGAGGCACCGATGCTAATTACGAGGCTTCCGCGTCCCTCGCGAGAGGCTCCCGCGGTAATTAGTAGTCCACGTGTTTGGAAATCTCGTGCGAGGAAGGAGAGGTGAGTGCGCGGGAGCATGAAAAACTGCCGAAACCGAGGGATTATTTCCACGGAGGAGAGTCTCGGGTGGAAAGCTCATGCGCACAAAGTCGGCATAAATTATGCCGGCCTCCTTGTAGCAGAGGCTCGAACGAGAGGCGAACAACAAGTCAAGGAGTTGGACTAAGGAGATTCGGGCCCAAAGGCGCACGTGTGTACTCGTTGGTCGGTGGCGAGAGAGAGAGAGAGAGAGAAGGGGGATGGGAGAAACGGCCGGAACAACAAGGGTTCTACACGTGGATCGCCAGCATCGTCGTCATCGCTGTCGTCGTCGTCGTCGTCGTCGTCGTCGTCGTCGTCGTTGTCGTCATAGTCGTCGCCGTCGTTGTTACGATCGCTTTCGCGTGCGAGGCCTAAATTTAGCGTACCTCTCGTCTTTTTTTGTCCATTCCCCGTAATATGGTTGGAGCGAATGGGAGAAAGAGCGGCCGGAGCTACGGGAGACGCCTATGAAGGAGTAGGAGTAGGAGTAGGAGGTGGGAGGTGGGAGGTGGGAGGAGGAGGAAGCCCGGCGGAGTGGGAGTGGGTGTGCGTGTGCGAGCGGGAGAGTGAGAGAGCGAGGAAGAGGGCCAAACAGGTAGGACCATTAGCTCTGGCTTCTGTTTCAAATCGGCCGGCATTTATTGACTAATGGAAGGACGCGCGTAAAGGATCTTAAATGACAATTACTTGACTTTCAGCGAACATTGGCTAGAAATTTATTGGCACGGTCGAGCAAATTGTTCTGGAAATCCAGATAAATATCACTTAATATTTTGTAAATCGCTGCCGAGCTTTCGATACAACTTTAATTGCCGCGTTCCCATTACGCAGCCGATCACGTTCTCGCATTAACGCTCATTTAACGGCCGAGCAAGTGCCTATGAAACTCATAATAAACAATTCATAATAAACAAACTTTGATCGCCGCACTTAACGCGAGGTACTTAAATATCCTCTAATCTCGGCCTCACACTTCAATAACAGTGCGCCATATTATAAGCGATTGTACATGAACTGTGTGAGCGACTTGGTTAGGTTCGGAGAGGGACAAGTAAATAAGATTACAAGTGGAAACCACCGGAGCAACGATTCCGGCATTGATTCCATTTTCCCGGAGCCAGCCCTCTTCTGCCCTCTTCTGCCTTCCAATTAGCCACTTTGAATGACAACTAGGAATAACGCTAACCCTGCCCTCGCCCGCTCCCTCTCTCCCTCCCTCTCCCTCTCTCCCCGAATCCCCCTTTAATCTCGGAGCCGATAAAAGCAAAGCAACCAGATAAAAACAATAATAGACTCGAGAATCAAGATATACGGAGCATCTCGGCTCTTGGTGCACGCACCGCACGATCTCGTGACTGCACAGCTTTGCGGTTAGTCAAAAGTCGAGGCTCGGGAGCACGAGCGCGCCTACGACGAGGGCTAAGCCGAGCGATTGAGAGATAGAGACAGAGAGGTAGAGAGAGTGTAAGGGACAGAAGGAGGAAGAGTGGTCGAGATCGTGGGGGGAACGAGAACGCCGATGAATAAGATCCTCGCGATTCCGCTGCTGGGCGACGCGACGACGTTATGGCGACCCGCGGCCCAGCCCTGTACATTAGCGAGTAAGACAAAGTACGATATACGTCTATTAAGATGCGCGTATTACAGTTGTCTGGCATTGAGAGGCCAGAGGCAATGGCAAGCAATGATGCAAATCCTTGGCTTTGCCGGCGTTGGCGCCCACGAACATTTCGACGTGGTGAGCTTTTGTTGAGTGTTTTTTTTTCAATTACGAATTTACACTGCATTGGCGTGATTGTTTGGTGGGGGCCGAGGGATTTTATTCTATTAGGGGCGAGTGCGATGGGCATGCGCCCTTTCCCATCAACTGCAGCAACGTCGAATGCGCGATAAAGCCGCTGAGGTTTGTTGGCCGAGCATTGCAAGCTTGGCAATTTCAAGGCTGCTCGTTAGTTATTAAGAAGAGAGAGAGAGAGAGAGTGAGCCACGTCGCGTTGTCTTTGAGGTGTGTGTGCGCATGGCACATGGCAGCCAGAGTCAAATTAAACCAAGAAATCTTTTGTTGGCTTGGCATGGAGGCTATCGCGCGTGGCGCTCGACAAAAATTCGTCTCGAGCTGCGAGTTTATTGGGAAACGTGGGGCTTCGTTAAAATGCAGCAATCGCTTGTAATAAATCTCGGAGCCATTGTTGACTTTAACGAAGTGAAAAGACAAGGGAGCGAGGCCTTGGCTTGGCCCAGAGCGCCATTCGGCCAAGTTATGCATCGAGCCGACCCTCCTTTCACCCCGATTAATAATTGTTAATTAAAGACTCGGGCTGCGGATTTTGCGATCCGATGGGTGATGATGGGACAGCGGAGGCCGAGAGAGCTTATTCACGTGACCGTGGCCGGGGCCCGATCGCGGGCCCAGTCCCAGCAGAAATAAGCCGGGAGACCCGAGGTTCGCCAGAGGACTGGGGGATTTCGATGGACTCGAGCGATTAAAAGCTGGGACCGCCGCTGCGAGGCTCCCCAATCATCTGGGGTGGCCAGGTACTCCCATCCCGAGATGCGAAACGCTCAACCGGATGTTGCCTCGATGCACACGGGAAGAATATAGAACGTATTCAAAAAGCGCGGAGGTCGAGGGCGTTGGCGGCCGAGATTACGATTGACATTGGGAGGGTGGGATAGGGAGTGGTGGGATGGGGGGTCGCGCGGCAGATGGCGCTGTCGATTTTGCACTTGATTAGGAGCGCGACGTGGCTAACGAGACATTTTTCATGGCCGTGGAACGGCTCCAGCGATGTGTGCCAGGCGCTTACGATTGTGCGCTTCCTTGGCAAAGAGAGCGCGATAATGCATATCAAGTTTCCCCCGTATTATTTGTAACTGTTCGCTTTAGTTGTGACCCGGGGCATGCCAAGTGACGTATTGGTAGTTGCTCCGAGGGCAAGAGGCTATAAAACTTTTACGCGAGAATACTGGGTCAGTTGAGCTGTGTGTGTGTGTGCCGAGGCGGCCCATTGGGCGAGGGATTCCCATTGGTATTTGCGTTCCCAAAAAATTTTCCGTCCCACAACTCTGAATGCCCCAACAGGACGTTTTTTTATTAGCGACGAGCTATTATACCTCCGCTCAGCATTTACGCGCTCGCACGCGTAATATCGTGTGCGCAATTTTTATCGACGCGCACGCCATTAATGTGGCGCAAACGCAAAAATAATTTCAACGTCACTGACGTGGCGTGCACCGACGTCGTTAAAGGCAATTTTTCTCAAAGGCCAAAGACAAAAAGGACAAAGAGAGAAAACGGGAGAATAAAGGAGCAGCAAAACACACACGCGCGTGCAAAAAACATAAAGTAGCTTGTGTGAACATTGGGAGGGACGGATATTTAGAATATTCGGCAACATGAAGTAGTTTGCCCGCTCGAGGCAATTATTTACTATTTTGAACGTACGAGGGATAATATTATTGGTGGACTGTGTGCCGCGGCGCTTTTCCAATTGCACCTCAACAGCTCCCGCTCGTCGTAAATGTTTGCGGTGTTGGTGTGTTTAACAAACCAAAGCCTCGCGAGCACGACGACAAACGCCTAAAAACAGTGGGGGCCGCTTCTATCGGGAAATTCGCGCAAAGCACAAGAAACAGCGTCGACGGACTTTTAACTCCACACGCACGCACAGAGAGACAGCAGAGAGAGAGAGGGAGGGAGGGAGGGAGAGAGAGAGAGAGAGAGGGGGGGGGGGAGAGAGGGGGAGGGAGAGAGAGAGAGAGGGGGGGGGCAGTTGGGGGGAAAAGGTCGGGTTTGGCGACAATGGCCTCGACGCCGGGATTAGCGGCCTCCCCGAGCAAATCCCATTAATGCGGGGCGTAAGGAGCGAGGGCAGCCCGCACCTCGCAGGCCGCTCGCATACCTTCATGCTCGCATCTCGGCTCCAGCGATTTGCACGAATGCCCTCGCGCGCGTGAAATTATTTATGCATCTTCGGTCCATTAATCGGCCCGATGGCGGCGGCTGCCAGCCAGCCAGCCAGGGAGGGAGAGAAGGGCCGCACTCGGTAAACGGGAGGAGGCCAACCGCTGGTACACAGGCCTCCCGCTCGCTACGTGACCGCCAAGTGTACCAGCGACCCTCGGCCACCGTATAACAAATTCCCGACGTGTGTCCGACCACTGAATTATCATTGCACCGACGCGCCACGGCGTCCTGCATGAGAGATATACAACGGCCGGATAGAGACGCGAGCCGAATATCCTAATCCCCTACTTCATCTCCCATCGACTGTGCATTTTTTTGGTGAAATAGCTTTGATTTCTCGTTATTTTCAAGCCGGCTTTTGTCTCCGATCGCTCGTTTGGTCCTTTTGTCAGCGAGGCTTAACTGCGCCTACGTGCTGGGAACGAGTACTGGCCGTTTCGCCTGGCACTGGAGCACGAGTGATGGCCTTCCTCGGCGCAGCCCAGAAAAACGTGAGATTTGTTTATTCGGCCGGCTGGCCCTATTAATGGGACCAGTTCATAAGGCGTTTCTAGCCGCACGCAATTGAATGCTGAAAACATATCATTCGTTATCTCTCTCTCCCACCCTCTATGAGGCAGACGCTGGGTTGGATGGCTTTGTCGCTGGTTTTATTGGTACGAGATGAGGAACGACTTTTGTGAGTGGGAGTGATGGGGATGAAAATTTTTCTCAGTTAATCGCTCGTCACTGTTTTGGCTCTGGTTGAAGAACTTTGGAACGTTGAATAACGTTTCGAGGAATGAATAATTTAGTCGCACCAAGCTATTGCCGCGTCAATAGTTACACAAATATTCCTAATTATATATTTGAACACTTCCTGCTTTATTTTCTTTGTTTCGTCTTTTAATTTTTCCACGCTTTCTACACTTTTATCCCACTCTCTCGCTCACTCTCTCTCTCCTTCCTCACTCTCTAGGAGCTACGTGCCGAGAAAAACAGTTGAGATTTCGAGGCGACAGAATCCGGATGTTAGGAAGGAAATGATTACTAAAACAAAAGGAATAAGAATATAATCGTCGATGGGAATGAGAGAGAAAAAGGAAATCGATGATTAATGGATAGTTGAAGGTAAGGAATGACAAGTTCGAATTGATGGATGGATGTACGCTTGTTTCTCTCTTTTCTCTTCGTGTAATGAATATATTTCTCTCTGGACTCTTTTTAATATGTACACTGCCAAACGAATATTGTTTTAACTTACAGAACTTTTTTACTGCTTTCGGAATATGAAGTACATTATTAAATATGCTTCTCATCCTTGAGCGGAGCAGCATTTAGACGAACACGTGTAATGTCTAATGCACATGAGCATAATTGCGCTTACATGCATTCTCTGGGTCTAGTTTATTCATAAATTACGGACAATCGGTGCGTGAACAATTCCGTAAGTCATTGTGTTACAGGAAGTAATCACAGCACTCGTTCCGAACGGGGCCATTCCTACCCAAATAAAATAGATTATCATTATGCATAGACAAATTTATCTTCCATCCATCCTTATTGGCGCAGGAATAATCAATGAAAGCTATCGATCTCCAATCAGATACCAAGACACGACGACAATGTTTCCGATCACCACGTCGACGTGCTCCCCCCGCCCCCGATGAAACTACGCCCGGACAGTTCACGTATTCACCGGTTCGCGTGAAGCGCACGCCTACGTCAATCACTTGCTGGCTAGTTGGTCTGCTCGTGCAACCGATCCACATCCTGGAGGGGCTGCTGCCAGTAAAAGCCGAGCCGCCTACGCGACCGCGGCCCACCACGTTTACCAATATTTGTAGAAGCGGCAAGAGAGTTCCTTTGGCGGCACTTGGCTTGCCCCTCTACCCACCCACCCTATATACACATATCTATATATCTATATATATTTATATATGCATGTATTGTATGTGCGGGCAGATACGTGGTTTTGCCTTTCTTTGATGATTTTCCGGGGGGAGTGTGGGATCGTTGCGTGCAATTAGAAACGTTTGACCATCAGCCGAACATTGCGCCGGCCTTTGTCGATTGGGTGACGCGGCTGGCTCAAGAGGTTCAAATTTTGTTGTTGGAACGGCACAGACAAAAGTGTGTCTCGTGTGTGTGTGTCATGTTTGGGGCGATTAAAATGATCGCCAGCGTGATAGATTGGGGAAATCTATCGATTCTGTTAATTTGAAGGAGTTTGAAGAGCCAATTACCTGAATTTCTGACGAGTGGCGTCGCCATTTTCCATTAATTGTCAGATGAAATGTTGGCTATCGTAGCTCGGCCGTAAATCATCGGAGACGGGGAGGAGACGGAGGTGGATAGCTTTAATGGACCAAGGACCCGCGTAATTAAATGAGCGTAATGTTAAACAAACTTATCGAGATACGCGCGCAATAAATTATGCCGCTGATTTAAAAGTGGCCGGGTAATGAAGCGTGTTTAATGCAAGTGAAAAAGCAGACCAACTTGACAAAATTCTCATTATATTCAATGAGCGAATGGCACGAAGAAAGAGACGGGAATGATTTGAGAGTAAACAGAAGAGATTTACACAGTCCGTTCCGACGAAAAGACAGTCGTATTGCTGCTACGCGCGTGTGTGTGTGTGTGTGTGTGTGTGCGCGTGTCGGTGCAGTGCGTGCCTCTTGGCTTTTTGTCCTCGGGGAGAAGGACCAGGCGAGCGCCGACACGAGTCATAAAAGTCACGGAGAGAAGGGGGGAAGGACCTCACCGCGAGATAACCTGTAATATTTCCGAGAGTCTCTAGATTACGTTTACGGCGGCCACCAATTTCACTTACCCTCCATTACTCCATTTATATATATTGCATTCTCGCGTGTCCATATGTCGCGGGCACGAAAAAGCAGATACATGTAAAGGGGACGGGGTTTTTAGTCCTTTTGATCCGAGCTACGATTTGATTCCTCCGCCTCTTCCTATAAGTGAAGTCAAATGGCTGTCCAAGTGACGTGTTTGTCCCTTTTTGAGAATAAGCAAGAGTCACATTGCCAATGCAATATTAATCGCATGCCTTACTTCCCTTCTCTTGCAAATTGGTAAAAATAGGGCCGCGATTGAATAATAAATCAACAACGTCCATTCGCACGATAAGCTAATTGTACGTGATTGTACATTATCTCTTTATATCCTTTAGGATTTCACTTGATTTCCAACGTATTTCATAGAAATTAGTTGCGCTGCTCATACAACACCACCCCAAGCGTCCAACGTAATAATCAATTCGTCACAATCAATGATCATTAGAGTACAATTGGCCGATCGAGATAGAGATATGTGGACGTAGATTGGCCTTTAAGGACGAATCTTGACTTTAATCAATGAAGTGGGAGCTTTTCGATCGGCAGTCTATTGGATTCTTTCCACGGAGAAATTCGCGAAGCCAGAAAGCGCATCAACACATCGTACATTCCACATTCACACATCATCGCGCGAATTATAATGCACCTACGGCGCATCCAATAGCGCTGCATCCTGTTTAATAGTTTGCTTAATAGGCCCTCTCATCTCGGATCTCGGGCGTATCGCGGCCGGCAAAAAGCCGATATCATCTTCTGGGGGGGTTGGGAGCAGTGGGAGCAAGCAGAGTCCGAAAAAGCGGGATCGATCGCTTACGCTCGTCCTTCTCCTTCTGACAGCCGCCTTTACGCTCACTGCGAAACAATGCGCTCGTGTACGTGATCGCTGACAAAAGCGCATCGAATCGCGGTATTAGAGTTTTTCAGGAAGCTCTCGGACGTCCAAGGAGCAGCGCAGGCATATTACACGTGGGGCAAGTGGAAATAACAGGTTGACGCACCTGTCCTCCGAGAAGCTTTGTAGTGGCTCGTGCGATCTTTTTGTCTTGCCTCCTCGCTCTCTCGCGCGCTCTCTCTCTTCGTCCCTCCGCGGCGCGGCGCTGCTCATTGCGACAGTAATACACATAGCGATGTGCCGCGCCGGGAGAAAAATATAATGTTCGCAACGGTACAAGTATGTGCCGAAGAATCTAGACTCGAGCGTAAATTACATAGCAGCAGCTAATTTTATGAGTAGAACGTACCGCTCCGTTTATCATTTTTCATTTCGAGAGAGAGAGAGAGAGAGCTTTGTTTCCCCTCTCACATTTTATTGCGCGTTGCTGATACTTTATTATGGTTTGTGATATATAGCAATGCTGTATAATAATAATCTTTTTACGTTATATTAGGCTTTGGCTGCGGAATTGCAAATAATTAATATGGGATGACAAAAAGTAGCAATGAAGGATAGGAAAGCAGTGTGGGGCCTCTCGATTAAGCTCTAAATTACGGTTCGTGGTGACGATTATTCGGCTATCAGTTCGAGTGTAGGTTGTTGTATTCATCGACTCGCAGGGACAAATAGACAAAAAAATCTCTCTACGTAAACACAATGACAGGGAGTATAAAAAGGGAATTAGGGATGGTGGGAAACGTACGAGATGCAGTTTGGAAAATTTATAAATTTAAGTTCGACGGACCGTTGTGGCGATATGTACATTGTCGGGATATTATATACGTATATATATATATATATATATATAATATATAATATATATATAAATATACCACTGGTATATGGGATGAATCGAGCAACTGTTGCTTCAATTTTCCACGGCCAAATGGTACATTCAAGTATTGAAAAAAAAATCTGCATCATTATAATTCAGATAAAATCGGCCTCTGATCGTAATAACTAGTAATATAATTATCTTGATAAGATGATTGCGAGAATTCTGTTTGTAAAAAGGCGAATTGGTTGGTACATTGTTGCTAGTAGTGCAGTAACTCGGGCTACCGATCGAGAAGAGATTAGAAATTAAAACGACTTACTTTAACAGTCCAATTAAATGAGAAAAAGTTATTATGATTTTTTTATACTTCTTTTTGTTTTTTTTTTTTTTAGCTTTTTGTAGCGACTGAGCGTCTAGTTGCATTTCTATTTAATGGTTTGAAAATTTTCAAAATCGCTTTTTCAGTGTTCTTTTTTTTTCTTCCTTCTTTCTTATCAAATAACGATCGTTGAAAGAATGTATAATCGAGATTTGTTCATCGGAGTGATCGGATAGTTGAGAAGAGATGAAATACATTGGATTTAAATTTAAGCATCGAAAGGTTATTTGCCTTTCGGAAAAACAGAAACTTAAGAGCGCGTGCTGCTTTTACACGCAATGTTCGCCAAAATCAATAAAGAATAAAAATCTTTCGAGACACGCGGCCTCGCTTCCTTTTGCCGCCGCAATAGCGTAAACGCCAGAGTATATGAATTATTGGAAAAATGAATTTCCGACAATTCTAGACGGATAATGACTTTCATAATAAATAAAAAATTGGAAAATGGTAATTACTAGCGTCAGTATGTTCACGATTGTAAGAAATGGAGTTGCGAGAAATGGCGTATCTGTACATATATTACCTCCTCTCAAATAAACATCGACTTTACAAATCAAACCTTATTACTTCATTTGGAGTACATATTAAATCCACTGGAAATAGCTTTCCAGTTAACTAGGAGTGGTTGCCGACCTTATGTTTTTCGAGCCCACTCGAATTCTTTGTTGCTCTTGCCGTTTTCATCGCCATAATTATTGTTTTAACATTATTTGTACACGTAGAGTTCATTTCGCGCTGCACGTATAATCACAATAGTGTCCCGAGACGCATAACGACTATTAAAATTTACGGCAATGCTTCATTGTGTGCGTATTTTATAAATAAAAGCATCTGTAAAAGTTGAAAAACATGTTAAGGCCAAGAAATATTGCGAGTAACTCACATTGCCGAGATACATATTGTGCATTTACAGATCCAGTTAAAAATGTCTTCTTATCAAGCAAATTCATCATAAGCGAATGATATTTAATCTTATAATATAATAGAGGTCAAATTAAAGCTAATTGTGCTTTCAAGTACAGTAGAGTTGATATTAATGAAGCAACTAAAGCGAAACGTAAGGAAAGTTTGCCTTTAATAATATTGAGCATTACCACGAAATAATGGGACTCGGGAAGAAATTCTTCTTCATTATTTCGATCACAGAATTTGGCAAACATCATTACAATAATTTTTGTATTGCAGCATACGATATGCCAAAGCAATCATTATTTCTCTCCTTGCCGATAATGACGAATCTATCATTTCATAAACACTTGGAATTCCAAGGAGAGAGAGAGAGTAGATGCCAGTTTTTTGCCGTTCAGAGTCCGTTTGTTGATCGACGGCTACGTGTATTTTTAGTCCTTCCTCGTTGCAGCTCAGCAAAAAGTGCCGAGAGAGAGAGAGAGAAAGCGCGCGAATGAGTAAGTAAGGTAAATAGATAGTGGGGCCGCGAAGAAAAAAGAGCCGTGGTCGGGGGGCGGTGGGAGGGGAGCGAGCGAGTGAGAGAATTGGCGGGGGGAGGGGGGGGGGGTTGGCGACGAAGCGTAATCAACGAAATCGGAGAAATGTGCGCGTGCCTCGATTCGCCGATCTCGACTCCTTGGCATTAACATCAGCCGGTACAACATAGCAGCAGCATAGGAGGACGAGAAAAAACTGGAGTGGGAGACTGAGTGTCGCGTTGCGCGTCGTCGTCGTCGTCGTCGTCGTGTCGTCAAATATCGTCGTCATTTCGGTGTGATCTGCATTGTCGTCATACACACACGCGCGCCCCTCACATATACTGAATTAGAATTCCCAGGTATGATGAGAGTGTGGTTGTCATTATCAAAAGAGCGATAGACCAGTCGAGAACGTTATGAGAGCGTGGGAGAGAAGACTTAAAATGAGAAGTAAAATATGAAAAGGAGTACCTGGGAAATTGGCTTGAGCGTTAAAAGTTAGTTTTATTCTCAACTTACGCACACTAATATTCCTGTTTAGAATGATAGAATTGAATTTTATCTCGATTAGCCAACGAGGCCAATCCAATTCCAAGTCCAATCGAGCAAACATTATGTTATTATCTCTTTTACGCGCAGTCATTATTGCTAAATACACCGTAAAATCGCCTAATTAATATTTTATTGTTCGATGAAAGTGGAGATACAGGTGCCGAGGTATCCATAAGACAAGGCGTAAAATAACTTGTAAATATTTTCCATATGAAATTAATATTATCGCGCGTTTTCAAGCAATGTTTTGTAGTGATCGGGGTTATTGAGTTCAAAGAATTTATTCTAATGTTAAATTGTTGGCTTATTCTCCATAGATAAACCAGCATTTTCTCCGAAGAATTACTATATTAACAGATAAAAGCAGATTTAGAAATAGAAATTTAAAAAGACCGTGCGTGCGACTCTGTGCACAACACATACATATATATATATGTATGTAGAGAGAGAGAGAGAGAGAGGTTAGAGAGGAGAGAGTTGGCGCGTGCACGCAGAGCATTACGGGGTTGCTATACATCGACTTCGCATGTTTACCTCTGCCTCGTAGCCGAGGTAAAGGTA
>JAPYYT010003558.1:0-12439 GCA_030522565.1 Ceratosolen corneri | reverse complement strand
TATATATATATATATATATATATATATATATATGTGTACTTTCGTACGTACGTATGTATGTATGCATATATGTATATTCGATCTCGAAATACGTGCGCGCGCGCGCGTACGAATTATCATTCGCTACAAAATCCCTGACACGACTTTCTGTGGATTGAGCTCGATGATATTCATGAAGGGGACGTACAGTGGTAGTAAAAGCAACGCTTTAAGCACCACTGACGCATAATCGTACTACCACCCAACTACTGATGCTCTCATAATTGTTACCCAGTCATGAGTAGCTTTCAGAAAAGGTGTATTCTAAGAGTAATTGTTATACAAAGTTTTTTCTGTTTGTAGAAATGATTTCTCCGTTAGGTTAAGTGATTGTAAAGGCATAAGAAGTAAATTAAAATATACATGCTTCATGATAATAATGAATGTTTAAATATATTGATAATGCTAAATTTAATGACGTTTCTTCTTCAGCAGAAGGTCTTCCGAAAGATGATAAACACATTTATAATAAATATTATATTTTACAATAACTCTTTCAAATAAAAAACTTACTTAATAAAAATTGTAAAAAATTATAACAAACAAAATTTTGTGTATGCTAGTATATAATATTGTATGACAGTGTATGATAGTGGATGCTAATATTATGATAATATTATATTAAATGTTTAATTTGATCAGAATTTACATTTGAGAAACATAATTCCACAACGAAGAGTTAAATTTAATCATACATTTGTATACCCATAGATAATATTGTATGTAGTTGTATATTTTACAATTAAATTTCCTGGTAAAAATTAATTATCTATATATTATTATAAAGAAACGATGGAATTAAATAGTTAAAATACAGACAATTATTTTTAAAAAGTACGCGATTGATAAAAATATATTGGTGTAACACTTGATAAATTCAAGACCATGAGAAATAAAATAAAAAGGTTTTCACGTGAAAATAAATTTTTAAAGAACTAAAATCTGTACGATGCAATATCTATCAAATTCACGATGGAGAGTAAGAGAAAAAAAAAACACTAATAAAACACATATTGGGAAAATGGACTTGGTTAAATATTTTGCTCGAATAGAGAGAGAGAGAGAGAGAGAGAGAACAATATTGATTAATTTTTATGAACTCGTAACTTTGCAGTTATATTTTCTTCTCTATTCTCATTATCTCTTACTTTTTCTTGGGCGCTCTCATTGTACACCTCGCCGCGTCCTTTCCCCACCGATGCGTGCGTACACGCACACAAATGGACGGCAAAATGCAAAATGCTCCGCAGTCGGCAAGATTTGCATCCGAATTACACGGGCTCGTATTACGTCGGCTCGTCCGTTCGTATATCCGTCGACGTCGCGACCAGAATGCGTGCACGCACCGGGAGGCGGTCTTTCGTTGTTCACTCGGTTCGATTATGCGTCGCCGCTCGTCACGGGCCCCTGCCCTACCGAGCATAATTTCACGCTTTGCACGTAATGTTTCTCCTTCCTCTCCCGCCCGCGCCCCTATTGCTCCCACAATCTATCTTTCTTACTTGGAGTCTGTCAATGATATTGCTAGTGTGTAAGCTCAAATACTGCCACTTTCAGCATTGAATATGAAAATGACAATTTTAATTGAATGCGCAGTTTAACAAATCCTTTACTTTAATCGAGCTTTGGCTGCAAAAATGGATTTATAGAATATTAACGCCAGTATTATTGTAAGATTAATTATATATTAATTACGTTTAAGTATGAAATATCTTCGAAATTACGAATAAATTCAGAAATACTAAATCCGACTACTCCTGGTAATTAGTTAATTTTATAATATTTAATTACAGAACGTCTGCTCATAACTCACGTGTTCTAATTAAAAATTTAACCTTTTACCAAGACTGAATTTATAATTGTCTGTTTTAGTTCATGTCAATGCACTTTGTGCGCGTTCACTTTCAAACTATCATATAATGGCTGATTGAATATTGTACGTAAACAATATCTATGTAAACAATTTTAGAATTCAAACAAATTCAACTTCTTAATCTATCTTAATGTAAATATAATCATTCAAATCGAACTAAATCAAAATTTCTGTAAATAATAATTCACGAAGAAAATTATTAGCATAATTTACTACAAATAATTAGTATTTATAGTTAAATTTTAAAAAATCTTACTTACATTTAAGCCTTTATTATTTCTGTAAAATATTCTTATTTTAAGACTTTAAAATGTATGCAGCTTACCTAATACTATGTGCACTAACACTTACCTAATAAAATTAAGTAAAATATTATAATTTAGTTATTGTTTTCTAATAAGCATAATTAGTATGCTATACGAATATGTGAATAAATATCTATATAAAGAGGCATATACGCATGAATATACGTGAATACATTCAAATATCCATTTATTAGATATAGTAATGTATTGCAGTTTATATAATAGTTCTAATATGAGTGTCGGAAAGATCAGAGGAATAATTTATAGATCTATGTAGTTTTTGCCGTATCATAAGTTATGATAATGTATATTTGTTAGTAGTAGTTAGTGTAATAACACAATGTAGTAGACTAATTATATACCATTAGTGTATCTATAATCTAATGGATCTCAGCTCCCCCCACTCTTTCTCCCTCTTGTTCGAGTGCAAAACTTAACACGAATTTACATTGACGTTGAATCATGGTTAGGCTTTGACTGAATATCGGTGTGAATATATGTATGCACACACTGCAATTATTAATATCACAATTGGGTAATCGAATGGTTGAACGTAATATATCACAATTCTAATTCAGCTTCATAGAATCAAACATTTGGGTGTGAGATTCATATGTACCAGCGATTTACTTTTCATACTCCGTTACTCCCTTCCGTTGGTGAATATCCATTGTTACATCATCGTGGGTTTCGAGATATTGGCTTTCGAAGTGCTTTCTCACTACTGACGATTAAGCTAACAGTGCACGAGCTACAGTCTTTTCTAACTGAAATACATAATTTTATAAGCCTCAGCAAAATAAATCATACCATTTTATCATATAAAAACCTAATTAAAAAAAAAAAAGCTATTATTTAAGGGACACTCTTATTCACTGGAAATATTGTAAGTTTTATCAATTTAGTATAATATGTGGATTCATAATTTATTATGTAAAACATTATGTTGTAATGATTTCTTTCTAATTTTCCATCGATATTTGTTAAATACTTCAAGGCGATTGAATTTCTACAAACTCTTTTTAGCCGGTATTATTACAAGTGATAATAATAAGTAGATTCTTATAAAGGGTAATCATTTGGTAGGGGTTTAAATGTAAATCTATTAAATATATATATTTGATCAATAAATTATTAAAAAATTAATTTTTATATATTTATTATGATATTTACGTATGATTTTATATTACTTCATTGCGTACAAAATTAATAATAATGTTATTTCAACTGAAGATAATAAATTTTAAGAGTTTTATTTATTAAGAAGATTTTTTCATCAAATTATTTAATATATCAAGTTTAATAATAATTAATAAATAAAATTTAATTGCTTATAATTTTTTTAATTCAATGTTTATCAAGCAACTTCAATGAAAATCTATTCACATAAAATTTTCAGAATTTATTATATACTTCAAAAATCGTACTCGATAGCATTAAATTAATAAATGAACATTATTGTTTAAATTAAATCAAGCTTCTCTATGTAATTTAAATTATTTAATATTCTCATTGAATTATGAGTATTATGCGATATTATTCTACGAAATTCGTATCTATTCTTTTATGGCGAGAGTTAAAATTGAAACTTCTATTTCGGAATAGTGGTGAAATAATAATTTTTAATACTAAATGAAATTAGGTAAATTTATGGTTCTTTAAAATAAAAGTTATTCATATATTGATATTAAGACATTGTTTTTCCATTGAAAAATAATGAACGTATAAGATGAATGTAGGTTATGTTTATCGAATCAAATGTTTATGAATTGCTTTAGTTCCTTAATGATTATAACTAACTTAGAGGTCTGCTAAATTATTTATATAAAATTGAATAAAAATCATTAATTATAGACATTATAAATACATGATATTAAAGAGAATGTTTATTAAGAACGGAATATAGATTTTAAATTGAAAAGATTTCAAAAAGTAATAAAATTAAGCTAAAATAATTTATGTAGAAAATTTTAATTCTCAAACTTCTTAATTCAAAATTTAAAATTCTAATTATAAATGTTTCAAGATATATAGCTTCAGCAGTTAATATCTTTTCAAAAAGATGAATTTGAGGAAATATTGTCTCAAAAATGAATACTTACGAAATATTAGAATGTATATTTAATACAAAAATTTATTAATTTAAAGTAATATAGAATTATAAAATTTTGTAAAATATTTCGACAAACAATCCTTTAAATTATAATAATTAAATTATTATTATAATTATAAATATTAAATTATAATAATGCATGAAATATAATTAAAACTCTAAATTACATTTTTATTACTTAATTATTACAATTATTTTTTAAAAATTTTTAATTTTGTAATATAAATATATAATATAATTAAATTAAAAAGTAATTTATTCAGTTCTAATAGGTCACTTGAAATGTGGTGTTGAAAATTTTGGAACATTTCGTTTGAACTAGTTTCAGTATTAAAAAAATCTGTTTATAATAATTTCTAAAATAAAATTTGAAATTACATATATACTGTTTTACATGAAATCCATATAAAATTTAATAGAATTTAATGCTTTAAGGAAATTCTATAAAACTTATGCTATTATTTAAAGCACAAATAAACTTGAAATTCATAAGCAAAATTTGACATTCGTAGCTAAAAGAAATATGAGAGTAATAAAAGTTTGCATCATTTTAAATATGTGCAGGTAAATATTAACCGCTTTTATAAAATCCTCATTAAAATAAACTTAAACCGATTTACTTTAAGTTAGTAGAAGGTCTATATTCTAAGAGATGTGTACATATTTGAAAAGAAAATTACGATATGAAAGGAACGATATTTTCATTGGTAAGGTATTTACATTGGTTAATTTACTGTGAGATGGAAAGGTCACCTGTTACATGACATTAAATTCTTACTTATTTATACCAAAAGAATCACATACATCGCAAACTGATAGAAAAAATTTAATTAATTAAATTACATTTTCTTTAAAATTATATTTAAAATTTTAAAGTCACCTTAAATATTGTAATATATATATATGCATACTCCGTGAATACAATAATTACGCGTTGAAAATTAAATAGCATTCAATTTTTTCCATGTATATATATACTTTTCTTAGTAAAATGTTAAATAATTGTCATAAATTTGATATAAAATGTAGAATTTTAAAAGATGTTGAATTTTAATGAATTTAAAAATTATATATATATATATAATTTGACAACAACTTTATATCTTTTTTCTGGATAGATTTTCTTCTTTTCAGAAGCATATATATATATTCATTTCATAATTATATTCATTCTGCATATAATTATATGTTAAATTTCTTATAATCTCAATAAGGCTATCACAACATCATATTCGAGGCAATGTTTTAAGAATTTTATATTTTCGATTTTTAGATAAAGCTGGAAGAAATTTCCTTAAAAAAACTGGTTAATATTATTTTTAATAATGTTACAATGCAACTTGCATGTAGATGTGAATATTGATTTTAAAGTTTAAAGTATATTATTTCATGTTATTTTTTTAAATATGGGTTTTTCTAATAATATATTTTACACAACTTTTTGTGATAATATCAACTTATGGAGTTATAGAAAATTGATTATACGTGATAATTTGAGCAGCTCTTTGGATACATATATATTTATATATATATATATATATATATTTTTTTTATATTAAAGGCTGAATAATGTGTATATTTAATAATGGAAATATTAAGAAATGAAATTAAAAGAACATATTAACCTTAAAATATTTATTAATTTTAATTTTGATATATATAAATTATAGTTATTTAAAACTTATTATTACGTAATTAAAATAACACCTTATATATTGAAAGTCGATCAATATAGGACTTACATGTCAATATAAATAAAGTTATGAATGAGTTTTGACACGAATAATTATTATGTAGTTGATTAATATAATTATAGTATTCGACAAAAATTCAAAAAATTATTTAATAATATAAATTAATTAGATTCTATGTCTATATATTTTTATATTTAATGATGAAAATTCAATTAGTAACAAAAGTGTATGTATAAGGAAGGATGATCATATGTTATGTTTTTATAATTATCTTTCATTGATAATACTATTAATCGAAAGATTTTTAATTTGAAAAGTAATTCTAATCTCATTTATTTAATAAAGCATTACTTGACGGAGTATTAAATAGAGAATAAAGTGTATAATTTTTGGTCAAGAATAGGAAGTTTACTTTATGCATTATTGCGAAATGTCCATTATTTTCATTTATGTCTTAGCCAGTTTAATAAAATCTACCTGAGCTACATTCACGGCTGTACCAGAATGACAACTCTAAATTCCAGATATATCTTCTCCAGTTTAGTATCTCATAAATTTTCCAGTGTGCGCATCCCGCGGCTCATTCACTATTCAATCCGCGAGCGCTCAGGCACATGAACAAGTTGAGGCATAGGGCAAAAGAGATAAAAAAAAATTATTCACTTGCGTCAGCCTACTCAGCATTCTGCGGGTGCAATCAGCGCGTTCGCACGCACGACAAACGCGCCAATTTGCCGATGAAAATTGCACGCCTGCCATTCCACCCGTGTGTGCCCCTTTGTGTGCCTGCGAAAAATCGCCGCTTGCGCGTGCAAAATGCTCGTTAATGAGGGAAGCAGATCGAATAGATTTGAAAACGCGAAAAGCAGATTAAGAAGCAGAACACGAGGAAGAACAATTGCTATCAGCTAGTCGATTCCCTTTCGTGAAACATCGGATAGCATACTATGAGCCCTTCGCTACTTTACGATTGGCTGGACTGCAGGCTGAGGTGCGCGGCGCCAACTTTTAATTTAACCGCCGATTGCGAAAGCTACGTTACGCATCCATTGAAAATTCTCTGTGATTTAGGGCGGAGGCGATTGATTAGCGTGCGAAGCGTTTACAGCGCTGCCCGTATTTATGCAGCTGACCTCGTCGTTACTGCGTAATTTCTAATACGCAAACTACTATCGAGGGAGCGAGACGGAATGGTGGGGGGGGGGGGGGTGGCGGCAGGAGGGGTTGGGGAAAGGTAGGATGTGAGTCGGGATAACGACAGGAACTGGATTGTGGTGCTTGAAATTAGTCGCGCGTGTATGGCGATTAACGATCTCGAATGATTGCGCGCGTAATCGGGACCAAACAGAAGCGCCGGAGCGCGTTGATGATCTTTCATCATACTCTGCTCGTTTGAACATGCGTTAGCAGAAATAAAATTATTTCAATGTTTATATTTAGAATGAAGACGGGATTGTTCGTATACTTTAAGGCGTCCTTAATATATCTGTCCATTTGAATTTATAAATAATTTTATCAGACTTTCCATTATAAAGTTATGTAAATGAGCAGTAGCATTAATAGACAGCTTATATTAAGTAGAGAATAAATTTTTGTGGTCTAGGAACATTTACAAATGGTAGTTAAATTGCATAAATTATTTCATTTTCAATTGTGACTCCTCGTATTGAAAGTCAATATTCGATTATGTTGATTTAATGAACATTTTATATATGAATATGTGTAATTTTTTTAAATCTATTTGTTCCTATCGATTTTATAATATATTAATAGCATTCAAGAAATTTTCAATTTAATTCGGATATTTAATCAAGATAATGGTAAGGATATTTTGAGATAAGATTAAGAGTTTAATTCGGTATTTATGAATTTATACAAGTAAGAGAATTTTTAATATTTTTCAAAAATATGATAAAAACTAGATATTACGGCATAATATATATATATATATATAAAAAATACAGTGTAAAATGAAAAGAAAAATTTCATTTAAAAATATAATTTTTAGCATATTTACTTAATAATTATTGTATAGTATTTATTTTTCTTTACTGTCTTTAATAATACAAATCGTTTAGTACAAATTCTTTAATAGTACAAATCAAGAAAAATTTCTCTTACAAAAATAAAATTCTACTCTAATAAATAATTAACTCTTAATAAAATATCAAAATTCCATTGTACATGTTACTATATTATTTCTTTTTACAGATATAACAATCAATACTTCAACTTTATCGTTGATACGTTTTTTATTTTAGTTTGGTAATGGATTTATACAATTCTTTAAAATGAAATTTATATTTTAAAATATGTCCAATATATAATTAATAATAGATTTTATTTTCTAGAACAGCATAAAATATTGCAAAGATGTAATAAAAAATCGGTTTTGTGTAAATCAGATAAAAAATTCACATCAATAGCTTAATATTACGTATTTAATTTATAGACGAGTTTAGCATTTAAGTATCATATGTATATATACATATATTATCGTGAAACTAGATATGAAAACATGCAAGTTCATATGGAAAACTGCAGTTGTAAGCATATTCATACAAACGCCAATATACATTTTATCCCGTACATGTAGATAAGAACATATTTAACTTACATTGTTTAAACCGACATTTGACTATAATTTTGAAAGAATGTAGAGTTAGATTCAATTACGGCCGTATAAATTAAAACTTCTATGCTAAGATATTTAAAAATAATTAGTCGTTGCAATTACATTATTCAATTTATTAAGGACAATTATAAAGATATTCTTTCATAAGAAAAGAAATTAAAATAAGAACTATTATCAATTTATATTACGATTTATATTGGAGGCGTTTCATTAAGTTTTGGTTTTTTAAAAGTTTAATGTTGCCTCTAAGTGTAATAGTACTTGTTTAAATTTAGCTTTCATATGTATTAATTATTTATTGGAAATTACAATTATCTCTTGTTAGCAATCAGATTTTTTAAAACTATCTTATCATTTGTTTACAGTTTCTAATTTATTTTATATATAATTTTTATTCTTTTATTATCTAATTTAAGAATATAAAAATTCATACAATGTTCAAGTGAATTAAGATAATAAATAAGGTATTTATGATTGTCGTAAAAATGTAGCATTTATTCATCCCGGAAATTCGAATTTATGAAATCAGATAATTCTCTTGATTTTATTCTCAATAAAAGGATTTTGAGGCCTAATTTTTTAATACGTACGTAAAAAGACTAATCGAAAATCTTGAAAATTGAATTTGATCGTAATTATTGAAAATTATTTTTCTTTTAAATATATGAATCATAAAGTAGATATCTAGATATTCTAGAAAATTAATGTAAGTTGTAAATAATTTTTTTGAAAAATTTCTATCTTATTTAAAGAAATATTAATCAATATGTTGATATCTTAATTTTAAAGTACATAAATATATGTATAAAATATATAAATATAATATGCGCTCAAACCATATGCATTCTTAATCTGATTAAATGCTCCTACAAATTTGCTTTCTATAATTTACATTTTATGTTCTTGTTTTATATGATATTTGTTTTAGATTATATTAAAAATTTTATGGAAAATTCTAAATTGAAAGAGTAATATAGATCATTTTTAATGTGCATGTAATAATTTATTATCATAGCTATATTAATAGCAAAGGATTACCAGGACAATGGACCACTGTTTAGTGCTATTAACGAATGACATAAAATTTGTTCTTGTTCTCTTTCGCTTTTGCTGTTGTTTCTTCCCAACTTTAGATGTATACTGATCGAACTTTGTGACCATCGAGAAGATGATATAAAAAGTGTTCGGGGATTTGTTCAAATCTATCTATTTTATGAATCAGCGAGCCAGAAAAACCAATATCCACGTATTGCATATATGCATACTTGCGTGTGAGTGTAGAGACGAATTTCGAGTGTTAGGATCGTTGAATAAATTTAAGCTGCAATAGAGATTTAACTGTGAATTGCCTAGTTTTAGCAGTATTAGATAGAATCCAATTGTCGTAGTATATGTACAGATAGTCAGAATCGGAAATCATTGTTAAGAACGTAACAGAAAATCCGTTAGTATACTGTATATGTAGTTTCAAACTTTTTAATAGTTCACATTTCTACATTCAATATTTCCGTCTATAATTTTAATTTAATCTATAATCTACAATATTAATTTAATCGATAATCCATAATGTTATAATCAATATTTTAATGTTCTGATTAAAAATGACAGAAATTTCTATTACGCAGTATTTAAGAAAAATATAAAATATTTGTTTTCTGTAAGGCAATTAAATTCTGTTTTTTATACATTTTCCTTTAATAAAATAAAAAATTTTCTATTAAATGTACATATCGACTAACTTTTTATAGTTCAATGTACATTTTAATATATTTTACAGTTCCGAAGTAGTTGCAGTTCAATTATGTGATAAAGACGGAAATGAATCTTGTGAATGAGGAAGAACATTGAACACTTGTCAGCACAAAAGGATATTTATTATTTTATTGAATCTAATGTTCGGTATTATTGAAATACTAATGATTTTAATAATAGTTCGGTGAGAATTATAGGTATCATAATTATAGTAAGTAGCCGATGAACATTAAATTTCTAATCTGGATTTTTGAGAACTTTGGGGAAAAAAATTCTGCGAAGTTATGAATTTATTCTTAATACCTTATATTACTGAATTACTTAATCGCCGGCACAAATTTTGTAAACACTATTTTATAAATCATTATGTATTTTAAACATTTAAAATAAATAATTAACTTAAAGGGATTTATTGATAATTAATTTTTCAATTACTATGAGATAATTTAAGAAAAATTAATATGATTTTTCAAATATTCCAACATTATTTTCACAATGGATGTACCCATAAAATAAAAGTTTATTGCTATTACGTTAAAGAATATTAAATTATTTATGTGTTATATAATACGGAAAATGCTGTAATATTTGAAGCGTAACAAACTTTTCTTGAATAATCGTTTATCCAACTTTTACATATTC
Source organism: Ceratosolen corneri (assembly GCA_030522565.1). Taxonomy (NCBI): domain Eukaryota; kingdom Metazoa; phylum Arthropoda; class Insecta; order Hymenoptera; family Agaonidae; genus Ceratosolen; species Ceratosolen corneri. Next base: position 1,386 of record JAPYYT010003558.1, on the reverse strand, counting down.
TATCAAAAATATATATATATTCTGCTAATTAAGATTTTTCAACTCAGAAAAAATGAATAGATAAAATTGTACTTCTCCATTAAATTCATTTCAAAAGTTTAATCCACCAATTTTCAGGAAAATAACACATTTGTAGGCCCACACACGCGCGCGCGCGCGCGCGTCCTTCACAAAGAACGAGCAAGAGAAGAGATGGCTTGCGATTACGTTATCAGGTAAATTACCGACGGGCACTGTTTCTTTTCTTTTTCTGCCAACTTTTTTGGCTACACTATGCTTTATCGCGTGACCGCGAAAGGCTTCGAATCCGGCGGACGCTACGCTAAGCGCGTGATTGATCCCTTTTCGATAATTACCTAGAAAGTACGCGAGCGGATGTTGCCGTCGCCACTGATCGATTCGTAGCGCAACCGGCGATGTGATTTCACACTTGATCGCCTTTGAACGCGCATTGGCTATTATTTTGTCTTTTTATTAACTGGCATACACGAGAAGAAATTGGAACATCTTGTTTTTAATGTGAAGAATCATGATACATGCGCTCCAATACAGCAGTTGTCTATATTTGACTTTAAACATGACGCTTATATATATATACATACATATATATATATATATATATATATAACCTTTACAAATCTCATTCAATCAATTTTATAGTTATATTCTGGTATGATTTATAATTCCTATTATAGATTTTTTATTAACAGAAATTCTGAAATAGTCGATATAATTAGATAAATTTTGAGTGCTTTGATACTATCATATATATATATATATATATATATATATATATATATACGATATGTATGCATATTTTATAATGTTGAACAGAAATTTCTTTTTCGTATATAAAAGTAAAAAGATGTAGTATGGAAATAATTTAATGACCTTAATATATTGATAAAATTCTTAATATATTGATTTGCTGTGCGTAAAAACCTTCTCTATTCAAATTGATTTTGTTCAATTCGTTCAGTCTTCAGATTTTGTGAATAAATGGACTGCTAAATATTTCAGCAAATAAAAATTTTATTAAATTATAATTGAAAAATAATTTATTATTGACTTATTCTCACATTATTATTATTATTTATTATATCTACATAAAAAATGAAAAATAATATGTTTCTATCAAATACTTCTTAATTGATATATATATTTTTCACCATACAAACTATTTACGTAATATAATCATATTTGTACACATTCTGTTCGAGATTTCTAGAACATTGTAGACGTTTACCACCGGACTTTTAATTCCATGAATTTGTCGCGTAAACTTTTCTCCCCTCACTTCCCCTTCCTTGCCGAAACTGGAGGCGCGACAATATAAACAAAAAGTAATGTATCGATAATAAGCAGAGGACAAACGCATAAAAACAA
>JAPYYT010003557.1:683-27268 GCA_030522565.1 Ceratosolen corneri | reverse complement strand
AATATATTATATATATATAATATATACAATATTATATATAAAAATATAATATAAAAATACATTTTAGCTTAATGTTTGAATTAAAATTTGAAGAAAAACCTTAATTAAATATAATAAGCAATAATGTATATATCATCAAAGATTTTTATGTCTGATCTCGAAGGTAATAAACGTTTTCATTAATGTAAAATTTTTATCAAAGAAATACAAGCATTTTATTTTTATTATAATATAATAAACTTTAAGGATTAACTTTAAAAGTTACAGGTAAAACTTAATAAAAAAATGGTTTAGTTTCGTATGTATAATGATTTTATTGAAACAATGAATGTAAATTTGGTGGAATATTTTGAAATTACTATGGTAAATTATAACTAAGGTAATTTATATAAATTAAAACAAATCGTAAGTTAAATTAATTGCACGGAGTTATTATTTAATATAGAGGTAATTATTTAATAATATGTTAAAAGAAGTAAAATATTATTGTTAGTCCATTGTTATTAAATTACTAAAATGAAAATATCTAGTTCGTGAGTTTTTAAATATGTTTAATAAATTGAAATACTAAAAATGAAAACTCAAATTTTGAAGCTGTGAATGAAAAATTGAAAGTCTAATTTATATGTATGAATATAATTTATGTGTTTGAAGGAGATATTAAGTAATTTTTAGATATAAAAATAAAGGTATAAATTACGAACGATATTCAATATTTTACAAATGCCATTTCTTCTGAATTATTATATATATATATATATATATATATATATATATATATATATATATATATCAATATTTTTAATTAATTTGTTCAAATATTAAATATCGAATTCTCTTTTAATTTTTCATTTAAATTTTTTCGCCTTTTTAAAAACCACCCCGTTTTGAAATTCTTAATTCAATTATAATTAAACATTTTTTAATTATCATCGATATTTCTAAAAGTGGTTTTTAAATAAAACTCACGATAAAATAAATTAAATAAAAGAGTTTTATTTTGCAAAGCTTCAATTTCTCAAATTTCAAAAGTATAATGGAGTTAATATAATCAGACAATTATGCATGTACATCAAAGCAACTTTTTTATGGCGCCATTAAAATAATAGGTTTTAAACATTAATTTAAATGAATATTAGAAATTTTGGTTTATTTAAAACAATGCGATTTTTTATACTATAATAATAATTTATTAGTTTAATGATAAGAATAATTAAAATCTTGTATATTATTGTAAGTTGAATGTAAAGTGGTGTAAAACTTTTAATGGCACCTTTTAATATATTTATTATAATACATTTATATATGTTCTTTCATTATTTATTTACGAAATGTAAAATAAGATTAGTTTACATAATCGTGCATTTATATAAGTTATAAGTTATTTTCTATTTTTGTATTATTCTCACGAATATTGTATCTTTCAATTTTTTTAGATTTTATTGGAAGAACGTTAGCAATTTTTCATATTTTTATAAGATTTAAAATAGAAAATAATTGTATGATTAAATAAGTTAAACATTTTCCCGTAAATGTCAAGTAAAGACTGTATGTAGATTATGCATTAAATTGTTTCAAGATTAAGAAGACAGAAGCAAAAGTAGCACATAACCGAATTCATTTATTTCAACCGACAAGCCTCTGTCACTTTTATTTCTTATTCCATCACAACTATCATTATTAATGACACGATCAAATGATTAAGCTCCGAACGATGAATTATTCCTATTATTAAGAAAGTACCTATAATAATAATAGTCCATAATAGTAAAAACCGTTATGATACTGACCATTGACAGGATGCTGCTAATAGCATTCACAAAGTCGCAAATACATAAAGACTCGGACGAAAAAGCGAAACACATGGTTTAATAAACTTGACTTTGTATTATAATGTGCTCAGGCAATTGCATAGGTGCGCCTAAAAATTTCGAACCTTAGTTCCATAAGTCCCACTTGTACCATTAGTAACATAATTCCAAAGAGATTCAAAGAGATCCAAAGCCCGTGCCGGGAATCGCCATCCCGAATTCCACGGGCTACAACACGCGACGCTCTTAAAAGTGAGAGTCGATCGTTCGTGGATGGCGTCAGGTGCCGCGACACCACGAGAGAGATGAGCTCGATCCTTTGCAGGTGCGCGTGGAATGTCCCGTGGCGTAAGGGGCCAGAAGACAATGAAGGACTCCGTCGACAGTGCTCACTTTCGTTTCGGCGCACTCGTCGCGTCGTGCATTCAGATAGAAAATCGCACTTACCGGTCTCTCGCTCTAACCTACTTATTAATTTGAAGGCGAGCCGGGATACGCTCGCGCGCGCGCATGTTAGTACTCACTTTTGAAATTGGCGTGGTGTGCTCGCTTGGACGTCCTTCCAATGGTGTCGCGCCGTTGGCCAATCTGCAAGAAATACCACAGGGTCCCTCAAGAAAGCGCGTCTTAATCGCGTCCCGCGCACATGCCCCACGTCGGTCCCGCTCTTTCCTTCCGACCCACGCGCCCAATTACTTAGCCCCGAGTTGCCTGCGCGGCTTACTTTATGGAACTCCGGACGACAATTCGGACGATCTTTGTGCCAGAGGCATCGGGATATCCCCGCGAAGCGAGTTCCGTAAATTAAGTGTCGCACTTGGCGATTCGGGGCCGATCGTCGTTTGCGAGATATTGCGAAGGAGCGCAAGGCCGCGTGTTGAAATACGAGATTGCGAATGAATGAAGAAGGTACGAAACTGGTAGTTATTCAAATTCGAAGCTCGCCGAGAATTTAAAGTCAAGCTAACGACATTAATAATAAAAAAGACATTAAAGTAAAAGCGCGCGAGCGGGCGTTTGGAGAGGGCTTGAAAGCAGCGGCCAGCGGCTCCCCTCACCTGGGCTGGGCCACGAGCAAGGGATCGAGAATCACACCGGAGAAGTGTCTAATGAGTCGGGGAGCGCGGTACTGGAGCCACATAGACTAGAATCAGGGGGACGAGATGTGGTCGCCTGTCCCCTCGAGGAAGTCGATCGTAGTCGCGCACGCGATTTGCTTTATAACGGCCTGGTGCTCGAGTTGGACTGCCGGAGGTAAGCCGAGGCCGCGGCAGGTAGGCTATATTTCGCCGACGACGCCTTTCCCTCTCCTTCGTCGCCCCTCCCACCGACGATGCTGGCCCCCACCCTCCCGCACGCCCCTCTCGCCGGCACTTCTTGCGCGCGCTTCTTGCATCCGCGGCTTTTTGTAATCTCATTAGCAGCTGGGGTTCGGGGTGAGATCGTACTTAGATATACGAGCGATGCCTATCGCGGCCTTGTGTTTATGTTTGCCATGGATAATTGCATGGAAACGGCGGTCCTGACGACCATCGCCATGGTAATTGCCGGTTTATGATATTCCTTCGTCTATGCTGGGAATTCGAGTGTCGTTTAGTGTTTCGACACTACAACCTGCTATTTTCGGGTCGGTAGATTTTTCATAGGAGTAAGTTGCGGCTAATATTGAAATTCACTTAAAATTGAAATAGATTTTATATGCGTGTATTATAAAATGGTAGCTGATTTTTTTCTTTTTTGTTTTTTTGCCGTTTTCACCAATGAGAAAAAAAAGATTTTTCTAGCAGACTTATTTGAACAGTACTATTATTAGTAGGAGTTTACGATATTATTTAATAATTTTAGACGTTCCAAGTTGTTTTTTCGATCACTATTGTTAATAAGAATGAAAAGAGGATTATTTACGGGACTTTATAGAAAAAGAATAAAATAGTATATAATTTGAAATAAATAAAAACCTTTTTCAATTTTCTTAAAACTTAAATTTAAATGATTGTTGTACAATCATATTTAATATTTTATTTGACTATGCGTTGTCGAAAATAAAGTTCAAGAAACAAAATTCATTTATTGTTTTGAACTCGTGCATTTTGTTACGTATATAGGCCTTGAATAAATATTGTAATATCGAACTGAAGATCTTTGGAAAGTTTTGCTTTCGATAAAAAGAAAAAGTGTCTGAATGGATCATACGTGCTTCATTGAAAGCGGATGAAAGTAACAAAGGACACTTTTCATTATTTCTTGTTGAGTATTTTTTTAACTTGCACATCATTGAATAAAAGTAGGTATTAGAAAACTCAAAAAACATCGACATACAAAAAAGTTCTTCTAATGTTAGAAAACGAATTCTATAGTCTTATAAAATCTATGACTCGTGGAATTATACAAGTTAAAAGATAATTATTAGTAAACTTTACGTCTTTATTTGTTAAATAAATTAAGGAAAGTGTGGTTTGATATGTATTAAATAACAATTAATGCATATCTACATATATTTTTAAAATTTATGTCATGAGTGTAATTTGAACAAAATATAAAAATAAAAAGAAACCAAATCAAGTTTTTATTACTCGTACATAAAATTTCACTTAAATATTGTAATATTCCATATTTATTTGAATTATTATTAAAATTATAAATAAAAATATTTGTGTATCAATTACAAATCTTTATAATCTACATATACGATATAAATAAAATAAAATAATTATTCTTTAAGCTTTTTATCTACGATTTTTTCTGTTCTTGATTTTTTTTTCAATTCTGTATTATCGATACTCTTTTCTATTCAATGAAAAATTTACATATATTCATTACGTAGTAGGTAATTCTTTATTTTATACTTTTAATATAATTTTTATCAGTCATTAATTTATTAATTAACATTGTTAATATATATTTTTAATGAAACATTAAATTAAGTAATTATTATTAAATTAATCAAGACAAAAATGTTAGCAAACGTATCTTAATTAGCATAATTTTCTATTAAAATGGCATACTTTGAATAACAAAAAGTTGAGTTATATTTTTTCAGTTATATATAGTTACAATTCTTGTTATTAAATTTTTTAAATTATTGTTTTCGTTAAATTTATGTTTATTATTTATATACGAAGTGACTTGAAAAAGTGGATTTGCAATCTCTAAAATTTATGGAATTTGGGTTGAAATATGAATTCAATGAATATTTTAATATACTTTTTTGTGTCTATTCAAATGTTCTTCACTCTATTAATTTTATCATTAATCAGGGATATAACTACGCAATTTAACATATTTAATATGATGTTAAGCAAGCTTCCTAGTTCTACTACTATATTTGTTATGAGATAAAGGATTGAATATTTGTTAGGTGAAACAATATCATTTATAAATATTGGTAACAATTAATATAAAACATCAGTAAATATTTAAATATTATGCATTCATGCATATCTATATACGTACATGCATACTTACACATGCATCTATCTATACATACATATACACATGCATGCCTACATAAATAAATACATATATAGTGATAGAATAATTGCATATGTAAATAGTAATAAATATCTTATTTATTACTATATTTTTATAGAATCCAAAGAAAAAAATTGTGATTATTTTTTGAAGATACTCGGCTATTATTAGATAAAAAATATCTATCTACTTATGTAAGAAAAGATTTATGGTTTTACTCAAATCTTAATACTTAATATCCATGTTCTGCTATTCTTAATAATTCTCGTTACGTTAAAGCTCTAACGCACATTTATCTTCTTGCGAATTTTTTTATTATTATAAATTGTTTTAAATGATTATTTTAAATTATTTTAAATGATCCATTCAATAAAGTATCTTTTACAGTAGAATACTTAAAATGTACTTATGAATTTTTAAAGCTGTACTATTTATTTTAATAAAAAGAGTCTTTTATTATTCTCATACGGATTTGAATAATCAAAAATAATTACGTCATTTTGATTAATTCTAATTTATTTTTTAATATAATTTTTATTATTTGTTTTCTAATACATTTATACTAAAATTACATTAGAACTAAAATTAATATTATATACTAATATGAAATTACTAAAGTTACTAAAGTTACATTTTTTCTAAAATTTTATAAGTGATTTATAAGTGAAATTTTAAACTAATGCCAAGAGGAGCTACGTGAAATTAAAAAAATATTTTAGGTGTACAATTTGTTCGAAAGTTATAAAGAAACATTGATGTATTCTATAAATCTATAATCTTATCATTTTATAAATTTATTTATACGAACATTACATTATATTTTATTTAAATTTTTTTCTTATAAAAAAATGTAATAATCCATATATTTATTTTGAACCCTTTATGGATTCCGAATTACTTTTTATAAATATGAAGTAAATAATAATTAATTTTAAATATATTTTTCAAGGGTTTATTTTATTAAGTTTGAAGAATGATATACACAAGTCCAATTTTGGAACTGCAAACAAGAAATACTTGACTCATCTCTCATAATATAGTAACCTATTTTTTGCAGATTAGAAAAATTAATTAATTTTTGTAACTCTACTAAAACATTAAAAAATAAATTTATCAAATATAATTTTTGGACCAATTAATATTGTTACTATTTAATAGTCCATTGTTTAGATTATTGTTAAAATATATTGTTTAAAAAAATGCTGTATTATGAACGCAAGACTAAACTAATGTTTTAAGCTATATTGACAAGTATATTTTAAGAATTTCATATTGTATATTTTTACGAAGTATTACATTGAAAAATTTCCCAAATAACAAGTTACTAAACAACTAAATACAAAAATATAAATAAATTTTTGTTATTGTAAATAAAACTTTTTTAATAATATGTATATCATTTTCCATAAGTACTTTATAAAATAATAAATTGTAATTATATTATGGTCGGATTGAACAAATGTAAATTCTATATGTATTTATAATAATTTAAAAAATATCCTTATTTTTTTGCAATATTCATCATCATGTATTATCTTAATTATTATTGAAGAGCGCAGTATAGTATGAGCTCCTTGTATACTTTTAAATATTACAATCGTGTCAATAGCAATAACTTAATCTTATTTTGTACTAATTGAAACAACGACTAAGAATTACTAAGAAAGCGGAGAATTTGCTAAGAATTCTAAATAAAATCCATGCGCAATAATAAGATTCTATAGTCTTACTATATTTTATACAGCGGAATTGTAACCTAACCACTATAGGTATTTTAGAATAAATCAAAATGGCTACCCTCATGAAGACGAATCGAATAAAGGTGTATCTATTTCTTCCGGTTCGATAAAATATCTTGGTGTTCTAATAGTTTATCCAATTGATCTAAAAATCTCTTATTTTCTTGTATCCAATTAGTAACAATTCATTTTTTGGATTCCATTAGAATTTCTGGGAAAAGACGTAGAAGGTCTCAGTTTAAGTGACCTTAACCAATAAAATTGGCCAGCTGACCGAATGTTTACTAAAAAGAATTTACGGAGATTGCCGGATTTTCTAAGCTGAGATTAGTGAATAATGTAGGCCTTCATATTTTCAAAAATTTAAAGTTAATTGGATAGTGTTTTTATCGATCATGACGATCGCCTTAATGGATAAGCTGCGCGAGTGTGGTTGGTAAGTTTGTCAATGCTCCATATATAGAGATTATTTCTAGTTTTTTACGGAAAAACTATTTTTAATATTATTATTATATTAGAATTTTGTTAAGATTTATGTCTTTTATTAATTTTTTTTCTATGTATTGCACAAGGTTTTATGAAATCAGTGTATATAAATATGTAATTGGTATAGTTTATTCATATATAATAATTTATTATTAAAAAGCATTACGTTTACAAATTGTATTTTATAATGCTGCAATTAGTTGTTGTTTCAATTAGTACAAAATAATTTTATACTATTTTGTATTTATTCCTATAAATTATAAAATGTTCGAATTAAACATAAATTTTCTATAAGAATAGGTAAAATTTTGTAATTATCATATATTCATGAATAACTAGTTTATTATTATACTTTAGGTACTTATCGGAGCAAGGTTTTGAAGTTGTTAGTGATTATGGTAATATCGTTGATGTACAGAAGATCATAAAACGTGCTAACGAAGTAAGATATTTCTTTATTATATTTATGTATTTTCTGAAATATAAATTTATGATTTATATGAACATTGAAATAAAAGTTAACATTAAATTGATATTTTTATTTTATTATACAACTAAAAGATAAAATATGAAGATATGAATTTGAATATTATTTCAGCATGATTTAAAAGAAATTGGCAGTGGCGATGGAAATTTAAATCAGAGAGATGTTGTATTACAAATTCAGAAGCTACGTAATACAGCTGCCCCAAAACATAATGAAGAGTCCCGTGGAGCTCCTAGAATGCTTAAATTATCCCTAACAGATGGAAAAAATAATTATCAAGCAATTGAAGTAGAAAGTATATCTTCCATTAGGTAAATTTTTATAATTATATGTAATGAATTTAAGATAATACAAATAATCAGAATAACATTTATATATTAATTTTAATTCAATTTTTTTCATTTTTTATTAAATCTTTTATATTTTAGTATAAATACACCTCCAGGTACAAAGTTATTAATTAGAGGTGGTTCATTGTCCATGTCACATGGAATTTTTCTTTTAAAACCTTTCAACATTGTTCAAGTCCTTGGAGGAAAAGTTGCAAGTCTTGTTGAAAAATGGGAATTGAATAAGGTATTGTTTTAAAAGAATAGTTTATTTTGTTATTTTAATAAACACATATTAAATAGTTTTTATAATTGTAGAAATTGGCTTTACATAGTCGAGTGAGAACTGTTGAAGAAGGTGGACCACCACCCTGGATTCCTTTTGGTAAAAAAATTGTAAAAGTTATAGAGCAAGGAAAAAATTTTAAAGCACTTGCTGAAAAAGAAAAATGCACTGAAGAGAATGCAGAATTTGAAGCTCAGCGCAAAAATGCTATTGCAGAAGCTGCCAAACAAGGAAGTAAAAAAGTATTTGGTGGTGGTACAAAACAGGTATTAGTTTGAAATTTAAATTTTTTACAGCTTAATGTTTAATCATAAAATTAAAAAGTATATTTATTTTAAATAGTTATTAGATCATAGTGTTCAAAGAATTGTTGATCAAGGTTTCTCTATAGAACAGGCTGAATATGCTTTAAGGGTAAATCGAAATAATGTTGATCGTGCTCTTAAAACTTTACAGAAAAGTGATAATAAAAACAATAGGTAATAAGATATTTTACTTTAGTTTTGGATTTTAATAAATTTTTTTAATGCTCAATTTAATTTGGATATTTTCATATTTAAATTTGAATATAAATTCATGAATGTGGATAACTGCACTCAATTCACAAATTTAAACAATTATAATTTTATTCTCAAATTTACTTATATTTATAGTAATACGAGAGGGGAGCCACGTGAGGCACGTGAACCGAAAGGGAAAAGAGGCGAGAAAAAGATGGATGATGTTAGCAAACCAAGTAGTGGAAGAATATCATTGTTTGACTTCCTTGAAGATAAGTTACCTGCACAGATTGAAACTGTAAATACGACTAATACGCAATTAACTGATTTGTATGGCAAAGATAAATCAGAAAATTATTCTGATCGTCATTCTAAAAGCAATGAATATTCACAATCTGGAAGAGGAGGAAGGTAAAACAAAATTAACTGTCTTTTATCATTAAATTTGTTAATACTTTTTCTTTTATGTAATAAAGATATTTAATTTATTTTTGAACAATTTTACAATATATATTTTCTTTATTTCTTATTAATTTTTAAGTTATCAAGAATTACATAAGGGTTGGAAACAGTGTATAATGTTAAAAAAATGACTTTAATTTTTAATATCTTTTTTTAATTCACTACAATTGAATATTTTAAAATTATAGTTACTATGTCAAATTTAATTAAAATAAAATTGGTATTTCAATACACTAAATATAGATCTTCATAAATACATTTGTTATTTCTTAATCTTAATAATGTAGTTATAACTTCAATGTAAGACAAAAAAAATAACATTTTAATAAACTTCTTTATTACAATTTTAATTATTGTAAATTTAAAATATGTCATTGTATACTTTTAAGTTTGAAAAATAAATTTACTCTTTTATACAACTTCATTTGAATAAAAATATATTTAATAATTCTTTATTTACTAATATTATTAATTAATTTAATAGAAATTCAAGAGGTAATCGAGGTTATCAAGTTCCACCAAGACATTTAGAAGAAAATCGATTAAGTAAATATTCAAATAATATGGCAAGTAATCAGCAATATGGTTCATATGGAAGCACAAATTCTCAAAAAACTAAACCTCCAAGATTTCAACGTAATCAGGAAAATCAAAATTTAAATAAACAATTTTCAAACTATCAACAGGAGCCAATTGGCAATTATAACAAATTTCCTCAAGTGAACGAATTTAAAAATACAATGACAACTGTAGTTCCATTTTCTCAAACTCGACAAGATACTATACCTCGCGAATTTTCTGGAAATACTTTTAAGCAAAATCAACCAGATTACGTTACTAAAGTAATGTATAATTTTTAAATATTTAGTTTTTGTTAGACAATCTTTAAAAGTAATCTACGTTTATTTCTCTTATAATTATTATAATAAAAATATATGACTTATATTCCACAGGAATAATCTATATATTATATTTTTTATAAATTAATAAATGTTAATTATTAATTTATATGAAATGAAAGAAAATGTTTAGATTTACAGATATTAATTTATAAATGGATGTCTAACTAAAAAATTTTCTAATTTTAATAGGTGTTTTTAAAAATTTAAAATACATTCAATATTTTTTAAAAATCCGTATTTGAATTGTGATATTAATAAAATCTTTTAATATTTTAATATGTTTGATAAAACTAATTTTTTAACATATGAACGTATTTTTTTCATCTAAATTTATAAAAAGAATATAATTAATTTTGTTCAAGCTTGATCTTATTGCATTGTGTAAAATTTGAAAAATATGGTCATAATTCAATATTACTCTTTAAATTATAATTCTTTTAAATAGAATCAGCATGACTATCAAACAAAAGTAATTAGTAATAGTCGAAATCAGAATTATGATTTGAATCATCTTCAACATGGTTATGTACAGGAAATGGATCAACGATTATATCAGCAGAATGTTCTAGATCGAAGCTTTAAGGGAACTCAATTGAATCATTACTATGACATGCCCAATGAAAATTTAGAATGTCAAGGATTTACTGGTACAGATACTCAAAAGTGTAATAGTTATTATAATAGTAATAACAAAAATAATGAACCTCTAGATGGTACATGGATATGGAGAGTAGGAGATAGATGTATGGCAAAATATTGGGAAGATAACATGGTAAAAAATATTTATAATTATATTTGAGTTAATATATTTTTATAAATAAATTCTTTACATTTTCCAAAAAATATTCATATTGAAATTTATATTATTCAATAAGTTGTATTTATTGAAATTAGATTTTATAACAAATAATTAATTGTATGTTAATTTTGTATCTATAATGCATTAAATTCTATTCAAAACATTTTAATCGTTTAACGAATAGACATTACATTTTGAATTTTTTAAAAATTTCTGTAAATTAAACATTCCAGTATTATAACGCGGAGGTAACGGCAGTTTCTAAAACGACATGTGTTGTACAATTTAAAGACTTTCATAATTACGAAGAAGTTCTTCAAGTAGACTGCATACCAGTAACAGAAGAAGTAAGTTTTAATTTTTTTTTAGAACTTTAAAATCTTATAGATTAAATGAAATTGTTTTATTTTAGGATCCACAGATTCAAAATTTTGGCCAAGATAATAATCGACGGATGGATCATCGTTCAAGAAATCGACCACCTCGATTCGAACAAAGTCAAAATAATTCAAATGGTAATTAAAAATAAAATAAATTATTTAATTAATTTCATATCTATATGTAGCTATATATTTTTCTATTTTTATATGTGAATATTTTTTATAATGAACTAAATATAAATAAATTTATTTTACAAAAACTCAAATTATGAGTTGTAATATTTTTCATGATAAAAAATATTTGAAGTAAAAATACCAATGCATTTCTATTAAGAATAATTTATATAATATTTTTGTATTATATTATATAATTTTTATATATTATTTTTATAATTTAATAAAATAGAATGCCTAAAAATTAAATTATGCCTTCAACAATCTATAATTTAAAATAAACGTTCCAATTATATTAAAACCTTATATTCTAATTAGATTATTCTAAATATATTATAATTAAAGTAAATTTAGACCTTTATCTAATGATCTGTACTGTTATAATCTCTTAATGCAATTATATTATCAGATTTAAGTACAAGAAATATCTTGAATTTTTTTTAATAAATATATTAAATAATTTATAAAATTGAATAATCTTTATGTAACATTAGTTAAAATATATTCATAAAAAGATTATTTTTCAAAAATTTCAATAATCCCTCTATTTACAATATTAATAAAGTACAGTATTAATAAAAGTACTTATTAACAGCTACAGAGTACCGCCGGGGTGGTAGTTCAGGAGCTGGTGGAAAAAATTATAGAAGGCGTGGCCAGCAACGTACTGCCCAACAGATTTACCAACCGCCGGCGCAACGCGGCGGTACCTTCCTACCCCAGAATATATAGGATATCATTGTGACTTAATAATAGTACTATCTCCCCCATAATGAAGCTGGCAGTTTTCAAATAATTTGAAGCGAGGAAAAATCGTGTTACAGGAATAAGGACAAAGTGTTAAGAGAAGGCAGAAATAGTTTTTTCTTCCATAGATCATATGCATGTAATAATCTATATTTGTTCAATAATTCACAGAGAGATTTATTCAAATATTTAGTTGTTTGACATTGAATAGATTGACATTGATAAATGTGTTCCTTAGAAAATAACTTAAAATATATTACCTAAAATATATTTTAATTTTTATTATTAGAAAAATTGTTGAATTGCATAAATTATTCTAGGTATTATGTTAATAATGAAGAAAACGAATAAATAGTTAGTATAGTTTTAAAAAATTAATTATTAAAATTTAAAAATAATTATCTTTTGAAATTACTTCTTTACAATACAAAAAAATTTAAAAATTGGTAGTAAAATTAAAATCTCTCTGTATTATAATATTCATGGAAATTTGGGATTTCTCTAGTCAGTTTTCTAACACAGAAAATTTTGTTTAATGCACCCGAAACATATTAAAATAAATTTTGTTCAATATTAATAGTCAAAGAATTTTAGTATTGATGAAAACAAATTTCCATGGAGCATTGTGAATGACTGTATTAAGTATTTCAAGTTAGAATTTTAAAAAAGAAGAAAAGTTGCAAAAAATATAATAATAATAGCATCTTACTCGTATAACTAAATATTATTTTATATATAAGTAGAATAATTATCTCTTTTATATTACCATTTTAATTTAATTTTATACTAAAATTTTTTCCAAAAATTTAAAAAATTATTAAATGTTATTCACAATGATATATGTTTTACAAATTTATCTTTCAAATAAAAACTCGCTTTAAAACTTGGCCATGTTCATTATAGGAAAAAAATTAATATAAATATTGTAACTTTTAAATACGTTTTTTTTCTAATCATAAAAATCCTTATAATTTGATTTAGATTTGATGTAGGAATGTTTTGGATAAAATATTTAAAGGTAGCTGAATCATGATACTAAATAAAAAAAAGAGTTCATATTCGATTTAAAATAAAATCGTTTCATTATTGTAAACAATGAACTACGTTGCTAGAATTTTTTAAATAAGTAATAACAATTTGCTTTTGATAAAAGTTAATTGACAAACAATTCTTTAGCTACCATTTACATAATGAAAATTACAGTATATTCACGATTAGGTGTTTAAGGAAATCACATTTATCAACCAAGCATAGATCAAATAGCAGATCTTTTGTATTCATAAGTTGCATCTTGTCGAAACTATATAACAGATAAAAAGCGCATTGTCTTTGCGTACCTTTGCTGTTTATACGCTTACAATTGACTGTAATATTTATTAATGCGTTTCTACCTTATAGTTGTATGTTTTGCATTAAAGTAATGAATCGAATACGTTAAATCTTTATTCTTTAATTTTGTTCTTCCCATATTTTCCTTATTTTTTTTAACATTGCAGATATTAAATATCTTTAAAATGATATATATATATATATATATATATATAAAGCTCTTAATATTTATTAATGTTTATATATAAATAATAACAGAGAAATAGAAATGTCAATAGTTTTATTGCTTTCAATGTGAGTGATCTATATATTTCTAAATTCTAAGAATTGGTGGTATTGGATTTAATTTTATATCATAAATTAATGAAATATAGGTTGAAAGCATATTACAAATATATGTTCATAATATTGCAAATTAAAATCTAAATGATTTAAAATAACTATGCAAGTATGTGTGTCTGTCAATGTATATTTTTTAGCATGCTAAAACATGGAATTTGAATATATTAAATACATGAGACATAGAAATATACAGAGTATGCTTTTTTAAATTAAAATTTTATGTTTTTATGAGAAGTATATAAATTAAATATATATTAATACATCAATGTTATATAGTATCTTATGATAGTTTAAAATAAAATTATTCTTAATAATAATTATATATCGATCTTATATAATATCTTATTATGGTCTGAAATATAATTATTAATAGTAATTTTGTATTAAATATATAAATAATAATTTATAATATTTATTAAATAATTGATTATATTTTATAAAGAATTACCACTTTTCAAATTAAATTAATAAATTCTTTAATTAATTTCCTTAATAATAATAATAATAATCTGAAATTAGAAGAACAACGTTAATTAAAAATGTATAGATATTTTCTATAGCTCATAACTAATAATTTCAACTAATACAATCAAATAACTAAGTATATTATTATTATTGTGCTTTATTCAATGTAAATTAAATTAAATTACATTCATAAAAATTCTTCATTTTTATTATATCCTAAATATAATATATTAAATTGTATACTATTATGTTACATATATGTATATTAAAAATTGGTGATTTAAATTATTTAAAATATTTATAATTTATAATCTTATATTTTATAAAGATTTTTTCTAAGAAATTTCAATAAACATTTAATTAAAAATGAACAATATTTTATTTGGGTATTTTTCAATCAAATTTGTTAAAAAGAAAAGTAATCTTAATTTTTATTTTAATTATTGTTATTGAAACCGTATCTGTAATTAAGGTAAAATTGTTTTCAAACACAATAGTTATTTTTGTATTTTGGTTTTTGGATTTTAATATAATCAACATTATTTTCAGAATAAACATTTTCATTATTATTTGTAATAAGCATACGAACTTAATTATATAAAAGTTGTTAATTATAAACAATATATAATGTTCAAAATGAATTTCAGTATATTAAGGATAAAGTAAGCCTATTCAGACGACATTAAATAAAAGCTTATTCTTTCAAGTGTGACTACTGAGTTACGACTTTCAGCTTGATGTGTTTCGTTCTTTATTTTATGAACGGTCAATATGCTTAGACACTTCTTTTATATGTCCATTTTAGCGATTCAAGTTTAAATAATTGAATTTTTGTATATATAAATATATTTTAAATTTTTCAACGGAGGAGAATATTGTAAATAACATTATAGAAATAAAATGATTATAAAATCTATAAAATCTAAAGGAATTTCAGACAATAATACTACTCAAATATTATTATTATGTTTTCATTTATTACGATTATTTTTTATAAAAATAATGTTATAAATTAAGTATAATGTAAATCAATTAATAATTACGATCGGTAAAGTTGTTTGTGATAAATAACATATTATGCGATAATGTAATATTTATAATTAAAATTCAAATTGAAAATTAAAATGAACGTTATCAAAATTGACCATGAATCAATTGGTTATTTAATTTATATCAATTGATTTAAATAATTTAAATAATTTAAATAAGATTTTATAATTATATTTACTTCTTTAAAACTTTAATCCGGATATATGTGCATGTCATATAGATGATTGCTTATATACATGGTTGAGTATAGCAGTAGAATATGTAAAAACTACTGCGGTGCCGAGATTCTGTATTGTAAGCTATTATTGCAAAATTTTTAGGGATTATCTGTGCGATAATCTTTGATTATGTTGGAATTGGCAATTGGTCTAATAATTTTATAATTACCGATGGTAAATTGGAATGATCGTTGGTTGAATAGTTTTATCAATTTTATCTATCCTATCTATAATGTTTCCTTCGATAATTGTCCGAGTCCTAAATTTCGAAAGACAGAAAATTGAATTTAAATAGTCAAACAGCAGAGTGTTCGTCATACAAAAAATATATCGCCAAGAGCTGATCTACAGGTGATAATTGTTTTTGCAGTAAAAGCATACAACTTAATGAACGTAAGCTTGAAAAAGTCATAGATCTTTAAGTAAATTTAAGAAAACTTCTTTAAAATATTATCGAGCGGTATTAGAATATACTAAAATATGGTAGAAATGTTAGCTGATAAGTTTGGAAAATTTTTGATATAGTATAAGATATATAGAATCTTTCATAATAGAGAAGAAAAAATTTATAGATGAATTATCTTAAGTTAATCGAAGGAATGTATTTAAGAATTTTATGTCAGTCTCAAGTTCATTATTTCGATTTGATTAAAGCATTATACAAAATGTATTATAATTATTTTTATGGAAATTATATTCATGTTAATTGAGATTAGAGATTCTAAAACTTATTTCCTATATGAATAAGGTATAAAGTTTCTTTATCTAATAACCTATTATAATGTTATATATTTTTATTCTCTAGATATTTTATAAAAAATTGAAAATTATTTGAAACGTTATCAGAAATATCATATTAAAGCGAATTTCTAAAATTAAATTTCTTGGAATTTTTTTTATTAAATATTGATGAAATTTTGAATTTTCACCTTTAGATTATTATCTGTCTTTTTTTGACGAATTCAATCGGATCAGCTATATACGAAATAACTCTATTATAAATAGTCTTAATAAATCTTTACAACTTGTTCCGTCGTGCGATAATCACTAGCGCCAAAAAATAAGAATCTCTCGACTTTTCTCTCGATACGGGAAGATATGAGCGTTGCACACGCGTGCATCGCATCTTTTATATCTTGATGCGACGACAGTTATCCCCATCCTTTTTTCTTTTTAGCGGGGCCTCAGATGATCAGATTATCCGGTCTTACAAGGGCTTCGCGGTCGAGAAAGTTTTGTCACTGTTGTAGAGGCAGCCATGAACTTTGCTTCGGGAAGGCTCGCAATATTTTTTGCGCACAGCAGCCGCGAAAAATATAACTGTCTTTTTTCTGAACGATGCTATATTTCGAATTTGAAATTTTTGAAAAGTTCGTTTGGCTTGTATCAAAAAGAGTTTAAGCGAGAGGATATCCGCCAAAAAGTATGCGAAACTCTGTAACATTATCAATTTTCTGAATATTCCGATTGGAATATCAGTAATTTTTATTTTGATTGTATAATAAAAGCCGTTTTATTGGTTAAAAATTGAAGCTTTTATTTAAATATTAAATAAAAATCTAAAGTTCATTTTTGGAGACTTATTTATTTCTAAATACCACCTTTTAAGTTATATTTAGTAAAAAGTATTATTATATTATTAATAATGTCACATATTCCCGTTGAATTAGATAATTCACGTTTGTATTATTGTATTAAAATTTATGTTTAAATAAATATATTTTTTGTATTACACATAATTTATGCGTTAATTTTTCAATTATATTACTTTTTCTATTTTGCATTTATTAACTATTGTCAATAAGCTTTTTCGACTATTGTAAAAATTGAAAAATTAAATTTTGATAACTTATATTTTTATTTATTGCTTTGATTCAATCAATTATTTATAGTAAGATAGGCAATAGTTACGAGTGAAATTATACTTTTGCAATGATTTGTTATCAAATTAACGTAACTTACTTACTTATAATTGAAGACATATTCAATTACGTCGATTACGAAATCGTGCGATGAGCGAAAGTAGTCTTTATTTATCCGTATATTAGTGATTTGAGCATTTTAATGAAATTGCAATGGAAAGAGACTTCTAATCTTGTCATTAATTGCGAAATTACATAATCACCTGGAAGATCGAAATCCTCTAGCTCTATTTTTCCTCTTCCAAGCGTCCTGATACCCTACATTTTTAATATGAATTCCTGTAGCAGATGAAAATATTTCAATAAGTGCTAGTTTGCTTTGATTTGATTTTCCTTCTGTTTTTTCATTTCATTATAAATAAATTAAAATGTACAACTCACAAATAAGTATATTTTATTTACATAAATAGACAAGGCAACATTAACTTTTTATTAATGCTCTACAGAATATGATTCATTGAATTCTGTCTTTCTTTTTTATCTATAGTCTCATCTCAGATAAAAATAAAACTATATTCGTAGTATTTCTAGTTTTTTAATCATCTTTAATAGATCTAGTGCTCGACAGTCTTTGAGTTACTACTTACCTTTGATAAGGTAAAGGATTTTAATTTTTTCCTAGATATCTTTGAGGTGTCCAAAGTCTTTCATCTTGTAGGTTCAACTTTTATTTTTTCTTTTATGTCTTTTGAGCGAACTGGTGTAGAATTTCTGTAGATCATGTGTTTACAATCTCCTGCAGAGATTTTTATATCACACCAAGGCATTAAGTAGAAATGAAATAACTATTTGATAATTTTTAAGGGTTAATATTATTCTAGAGTTTCTAAAGTAAATCACAATTTAATGAAAACACAAACTGAAGAAATAAAAATAAATTTTATCGTATATATATATATATATATATATATATGCGTACGTACATTTAACCATAAATAATGTTTTTTTTTTGACAATTGTCCTAATTATTTGATAACTATGTCTATATTAATGTCGATTAAATATTTTAGAAAGGAAATTACAATAGGATATATAAATTTCACTATATAAAATATATAATATATATATATATATAAATAGGATATATAAAATATATAAATATAAATATAATATAAATATTTTAGAAAGGAAATTATAATAGGATATATAAATTTCGGTATTCAATAAAAAGTAAATAAATATGTTTGAAATATTCGGTCAAAAAATAAAAGAAAATTATTTTTCACCCAATTATTGTTGTATATTATATAAGTTGTTAGATACATTTTTAGCTAACAGAAAAATTATTTTTTGAAAACCCTAGAATGATTTGAGTATTAAAACACGTTATTTTAAGTTAGAAAGATCTTTATTTATATTAAATATACGATTTACTTTGTAATGTGTAAGCTATTATGGCATCTGAGCTTTGAGAAATATTTCAGAATTATTAGTATATACTTTTATGCAATTAATTATTATAATTAAATTGATTTAAAATGATTTACTCTGGAATATTATTTATCGTCAGGAATTATTCTTCTTTAAACAAATAACCTTTGTATTCCATTTAAATGTTAAATAATATTAATACCCAAAAATATAAAAATTTCATTTTGTTTGTATCAAATAATTCCAAAGTATCTGTAGTTGATTTTTTTGGCATAAATAAAATTATTTCTTTAATTTTGCATGTTTTAAGGCAATAATATAGTAATTATTAAGTAATAAAAATGTTTCAAAACGAATAATTTATCAATATATTTTTCTAAAATAAAATAAAAAAAGATTTTTACAAAATCACAAACTATTAATTAATTAGTTCTTTTATTATGAGATCTTTTTATCAAACGTATATACCGTACATGAAGTTGCTAAATTAAATTAAAATATAATATATAGAACTGTTATATTCTTTTCTTATAAAATAAACAATAAAAAATATATATTGTAATAAGACTTTGTATTCAGTCTAAAAATTTTCCTACTACATCCTACTACAAGCATAGGATATTAATTAATATTATTGTCATTTTGTGTGCTTATTTGCCGATCATTATGTATATACAACGAGCAAGTTGATTTGTGAAGGATAAATGGTTAGATCTTCAAAAAATTGTAGAAATATACCATTAAATTGGTGGATGGGATGGGAAGAGAAAACTAACACGATTTTTTAAATTTATTTAATTTTCAATATAATACCATACAGTGATGCAGCTTGCGAATAGCTGCGTTCACTGTCTCTTAATATCGAGTATAGATGTTATCCAATGAAAGGATTTTAATGGTTGATGTCGGAACATAGTGACGTTCTTCATTCATGCTTCTAGTTTTCGAATAAACGTGAATTATATTTTGCGGTTTGGATTCTTTAAATTATCTTAGAAATAGGAACAACTATGAACAATCAATGCATTTTTCTAACAGCTTTCCACACCTAGTCTTAGTAGATTGAATTATACGGGTGGAAACGTTTATTGCATTTTAGCCGCTTCTTCGATGATTGGGCATCCTGTTTATTACTTTAACGAGCTTACTATCCTGTCCATTCGAGCTTCGAGCTCAATAGTTTCGTTTCTACTTTTTCTACCGTAAATCGACATTTTTATGCTGTTTTCAAGCAATAAATTTCTGTTTAATATTCACAAATCGCTGACGGATATTGTAATCTTCATATTGTACTTAGACTCCCATCGAACTTTTATGTTTTGATCAAGGTTCAGCAAAATGGTAAAATTTGTTGATTAAATCAAGTCTCACTAACCTATAAATTAGTCTTAGTATACACGTATTAAAGTAGGTCTTAGTATACGCATTCTATTACTAAATGCCAACAGTTTTCGGACACAATAAATGATAAATCCATCTATTGGAGATGAAGCAAGTATGCAACTCTTTGTTTTTATTGTCAATTCGGCCTGCAATCTGAGAGAAAAAGCTCAAGGGCTAAATTTCCACGTGACGAAAAAAGGTTGGATAATCCTTTATATTGATTTCTCCTTGTTTTTATGTACCTGTAGGAGAGTCCACCTGCTAAAGTTTTTTGAAGGTCGAATGCCTGCCCGTAAAACCTGCTAATGAAAAGAAAATTTTTCCCGTCTCTCCTTAGTTTATACTTTTACATTCATATAACAGAAATATAACTTCTCTCTCTCTCTCTCTCTCTCTCTCTCTCTATATATATATATATATATATATATAAATATTATATATTTCAAGAAATATTTAACGATGATATAATAGAGAGCTGATGGACTCCAGGATAATATATGTCGTATGAGGCAATTTGTATAAATATATACACTTTGTATCGAAAGAATAAAGAAAGAAAGAATTAGAGAGTCGCGATTAGATTAGATTAGATTAGAGCGAATGAACCACCGTTGAAGGACTTCACCTTCTCACGGTGCAACCAGGCTTCTGAAACGAAAATAAAAGCTCCGTAAGAAGTCCGTTGGAACATTCAGTTCAGACAACGGACGAGGAATAGTGTCGCCTACTAGCGTTATAGCGATAGAGGGGGGGGGGGGCTCGAAGTTCCTCGTTTAGTGCTCGTGGAATCACAGATCCACTGTACCCTCCTCTCCTTTTTATCTCTTTTTTTCTCCTTCCAACGCGTGCACGTCTTGGGTCGAGGAAAGCTCACTACCAACATTTTCCCTTCGTGTATAACGGAAAATAATCCTCACTTTTTCTGTTTTCTCTTTATCTGTATAAACGGTCCTTCTTAGGGTAACTGGGAACAAGCCATTAACTCCTCGTCTTTGAAGGATGAGTTACCGGAAAACCGAGAGTCATCAAAAAAGGAGGAAAGTATCCTTTTGAAGACGAATGGAAATGAACTCTTCGTCACTACAGAGAGTATTTCAAGGATATAAAATACCCTTCATAGGATAAGAAGTCAGTTGCTCTGCTGTACGTAGATAGTAAAGTGCACGCGATATTGAAAAGTTACTATTCCCAATGAAACTCAAGGACCTCTCAAAATAATAAGAACTATTTTATTAAAATAATAAATCTTGGCTTTATAACAGTATTCAAACATGATTACTAGAAATCTGATTTTTTTATTGGATTGACAAGAATTATCGGAGATTGATAGATAGATAGATAGATAGAGAGAGAGAAAGAGAGAGAGCGAGAGAGAGAGAGAGAGAGAGAGAGAGAGAGAAGGAGAGAGAGAGAAAGAGAGAGAGAGAGAGAGAGAGAGAGAGAGAGAGAGAGAGAGAGAGAGAGAGACAAGAGTAGAAAATGGTGATGAGGAACAATTAAATATTTATAGAAAAATGGAGTGTTAAAACAAACTTTGAATTGAAATATCTAAAAATTACTATATAATGGATTGAAAATTATATATACGTTTCTGCGTTATAAATGTTTATATCCCAATTAAATATATGCGAAATTAATGGAGGACAATAAATTAATCATTATTCAATTCATACATAACTGAATATCAAATATTCTAAAGTGAACTGAATAATTCACTGATTAAAATTAATAGTCCATACATACCTTGGACCTTGGTAGTATGTACTCATATATATATATATAATGACTCTCTTAATGTGCTAGTTGAGTAGAATTCCATCCTATATTATATATTAGATTTAATAAATCAGCTTGAATTTTCTTATAAAACAGATAAAATAGATTACTTAACTTTTTAAGAACTATTGACAAACTTCATAATTTTATTATAATGAACTTTCCTTCGTGTCAGCGGTAATTTTATATTAATTGATTAATTTTTATATAAATAAATTTTAATTTAATAAATTTATCATATTCCTTCTTGAATATTAAATGATATTCCAATCAACATTTGCACTAGAATTGTAAATTAATATTTTT
Organism: Ceratosolen corneri; assembly: GCA_030522565.1. NCBI lineage: Eukaryota > Metazoa > Arthropoda > Insecta > Hymenoptera > Agaonidae > Ceratosolen > Ceratosolen corneri. The sequence continues at coordinate 4,533 of JAPYYT010003557.1, read as the reverse complement.
AAATTAAATTTTCTCTAAGGAATGTTTACTTTAAATAATCATTTATTATCATTTTTTTATTTCACAGATTCATAAACATAAAGAATTCATAAACAAAATATAATTTGATTACTTTACTTTATTAATAAAATAAGTAAATACGCACGAGATCAAATTAATAATAATCAAAGAAAATAATAATAAAACAAAATTAGTGACATTATTTAATTATCACGGATATTTGAAAATTAATTATTTGCTCATTTCATCTGTATTTAATTGAAAGTAACAATTTCGATCAATGTGTTATTTTTTAATCAATATGATATTTTTCTCAAATCTAATGCATTAATGTATATCAGATTCATAAAATAGGCACTATTTGTAATTCCATAAAATTGTAATTACATTAGTTGCTGTTGATTATCAATTTTAATGTTTTTATATGATTTTATAATTGCAAAGAAGTTAATCTCGATTTTATTAGCAATATTATAATTTTCTTATGTTATATTTTAAACGAAACCATATTAATGCATATTTTATGAAAGTATTTATCTTTAATCAATATGAACGCTATACGAAAAATATGAATTCATAAGTTATACACTCAGACGTTACTTCAAATGGTCATATAAAATCTAAATGCATGGCAAATATAATTACAACTATTTATAAGTATAATTTTATAAAATAGTATTGAGTGGAAAAGAGAGAGAGAGAGAGAGAGAGAGAGAGAGAGAGAGAGAGAGAGAGAGAGAGAGAGAAAGAAGTGAACTATTTTATTTTTATTTTATTGTATTCTGCATTTAAGATAGAATAAGAAAACTAAAAATGTCTATCTTAACAAAAATTTAATTATATGCAAAATTATATCATTAATCCTGGGTCTTTAAGTAAAATTTCAGATAGAAATATTTTAAGTAATATTAAGATAAATATATTAATTAAACAAAAGCCTTAAAAAATATTAAAATAAATGTGAACTATACTCTGATATATAATATTATTTATTTGAGTCTAAATTGAGTCAGAAAGATAGTATATTTAATGATAAATTTGGATAAAATAATTCATACATTTTACTACAAATATATTCAGTGCATTTTTTCATTTGTGCATTTTCTTTTCTTATGACGTATAGAATGTATCATATAATATTGTAACCATGAACCGAATTCAAGTGAAGTACAATTGCTCGTATATAGATTTCCTCTTTTTGTTATATTATTTATTTTTTTTATGGACACTATTTATTCAAATGTTAATTGTTCAATCAAAAATTGTAAAGAGTTGTTCGCGCTCCCTTGAATCAGAAACAGATACGTGAGCAAGATGAAATTGAAGTTCATTGACGCACGAAAGCAATTTAATTTTCTATCGACGATCCAGAATTGAAGTAAATCCGTTGAGTATTGGAGATACGCAAAATGAAAAATAGGCAAACATAATATTGCCGACTTAATATTTCTATACTTTATTTTTAATTAATTTCAATTTAATATAAATATTCCCATGCAATTTATAATGATAGGGAATTAACATTTTACATGTATAAAAAATACTAGCATAAAATGAAAAGTAATATTTACCTCTTATTTGTTTTGAAATATTAAAATAAGTCTGAATGTAAATATTGTATGTATAAATAAAACAAATATTAGAAATATAAATAATAATAAATCATGTAGTATTTACATAATGATGTTCATATTCGGACATTTTAGAAAATGTTTTTTCATTAAAATTTATTTGTCCACTAAAATGTCACCTGCTAAAAGATTGATGCTAAAAGAATATATTTCGAAAAGTACATATTCCTCATAAAAAGCACAAAAAAAAATGTCAATAATATTGCATAATAATAATAAAATTTCTTAAAATTTCTGCTTTTAAATTCGATTTATATAAAGTATTAAGCAAATCTATAATACATTTTGGTATAGATACTTGAAATGTGTATACATGTTTTAATAGCCTTTTTTGAATTAACTAATTATTTCATAATGACAGTTAGATCAATTTCATACATTAGCATACGATGCGATACATAATTTCTCATTTGCTAATATTTATGTCGTAATGCTTCAGATAATTTTCGTATAACTGCTAATTAGCGTCCAATCTACATTAATTTAATAAATTCAATCACTTTTGATCATCAACAATTGCATTATAATTCTAGAAATATCGTACATACTTACATTATCATTATTATCGTATCGAGATTTTATGCCCGTACTTCACGGGTAGAAGATTTTCTTTCTTCATAAGCGCAACTTCATTAACAACCATACATATCAATTTGGACATGAAAAAGTGCGAATACTTTTTCACTAAGTATTATTAGATTTCGCGTTCACAGCAATCTGATCCCCAAGTAAGTGTTTCGCGGCGAACTCCTTCAATAAATGGAACCTCGAATAAATCGACGTATTTAGGAGCAGTGCAATCACAAGTCCACGCTTACGAGCGCAAGCAGCAGTTTCTTAAGCCTCAAGGAAAACGACCGCGGGGAAAAGTACCCGATGCAACTTTAAAGCACCGATTAAGCGGAGTTGCCAATTACCACTAAGAAAAAGTCTCGAAGAAGGGGTCGATCAATAGAGAACGTCGCGGACTCGACAGCTTCACGGCAAGAGGGCGGAGGTGCTTAAAAATAAAGCGACGCACATATGTCGCCGATAAGTCGCGGGGCGCGTTTGTCAGGGCGTTGCGACGCTCAAGTCGCTGATACGTCCGCCAAACACAGGTCGAGCAGCTTTACCCCTTGGCCCCTTGCTCCAGGATTTGCAAGGCACAATGGATGGCGCGCGACTTCCACGACAGACGTTTCTCGCGCCATTTTTCATTCGTCTTGTCGATTCGCCACCCTATCGCCGAGCCCCTGCCACTATTCACGAAATACCAGGTGCTACGTCGCTTGATGCGTTTAGCCATGGATGAGTAGTTTGCAGTTGCGAGCTTATTTCCCGTAGCCCAAGGTGCGTCCATTGTACTTTCTTTTTGTCTTTTGCTTCGCTTGGCAATAGATCTATTCAAGTGTGGGTGCAGTTAATTAGATTGTTCTGAGTAGATATCAGATCTTAAAATGGGGTAGTGGAGGGGGACTTTTAATAAGGGGCGACGGTAATATATAGAAAATATTTAAATAGGAAATGTTTTTGACGGGTGAGTACCAATTTCGAAATTCCTTGTCGCTATGAAGTGTATTTCACGAGTCTTTGAATTATCATAAAGAATTACTTGAATGTGTATGAATTTTGAAATTCCTTGTCGCTATAAAGTGGAGATTCACGGGTCTTTAAATTATCATAAAGAATTACTTATCTAGGATTGGTCACTTGACAATTTTTTACAATTGCGATTCATCGATTATTTTATTATTCGCGATGCCTCACCACATCATTATCTTACATATCTGAAAAACTGGTCAAACGACGTCTTCGCAATACTATCATTTGGATCTTATGAAATATCGTTGTTAATAAAGATGAATTGAAAATGGGTAAATTATCCAATGCAAAGTAAGAGGTACATTTTCTTGCGGGAAACGCACATCACAATAATGTCGCACACCACGTTAGAAGAGTAAAAATGAATTACATTTGCTATCGTAACTCTATTATACATCATTGGGTAATTTATGACGATCATCTCAGTATTTGGTATTTGATTGCAATAATGCACTTGATACAATGCTTTGATATTGAGTAGAAAGGTGTATGTTTGAGTTGCTAGCGTTGTATCAAGCCAGTCACATATGCTATCCAATCCTTGCCTATGATTGTGTGGTGAATGGAGCTCACTCGTCTATTATTTGTATCAATAGGGAATATCAGAAGGATCATTGCAATTTCAAAATGCATAA
>JAPYYT010003556.1:0-17204 GCA_030522565.1 Ceratosolen corneri | reverse complement strand
ATAGTGTAATTTACTGTGTAACCAAGTGCGACTTCTTCAAGTTATTTTTTGTTCAATAAATTCAAGTGTTAACCGGCATTAAAACCGCCTATTTTGTCTTCGATTCTTTTTACCCTGCTATCTTGACCCTTCCACTATCTGTTTCTCCGTCACACATTCGCGGGGAGAATTCACACAGTCGGGTCCGCGCCCATTCCTTTTTTATTCGCGCCGGACGCCGAACAATGTTTTATATAACTAATTTAATTTTTAATTTTATATTTTCTTTACTAAATATCTATAAATTCGTAAAGGAAAGTAAATTTTTAAAGTACAACTTTAGCTGATGTGAATAGGTTCCTAAACTCAATTTCTGTAGGTAAACAAAATTTTTTGTGGAAAAAGTAAATGGATGGTGGGTGGGATGTTCGATCAACTGTTTCAGAATATTATAAGAAAATTTTAGTAGTATAAGCCGAATTAGATATATATATATGTATGTGTATTTAATAAGTAAATATATTATTGTCTTTATTTTTCCCGTATTTTTCCTGGTTATGTTATAGATGTCTGTTTAAATTCATCAACAAAGATAATTATTAGTAAGAAAAAGTAAAATGACAGATTTTCCACAATATTATTTGCGTTTGAACACATACTATTACTAACTTATAAAACAAAATATTTTTTGTATATATTCATTAAATTTGTATTCATTATAAAACTTTCATATTTTATAAAAATTAATAAATTGTAAAATAAAAAAATCTTATCTATAATGATTATGTCACATATATAATTTTTTCACATTTACAATTAATTCTCATAGTTTATATACAGTATTATGTTAATGTTACTATTATCTTACGAAGATCTTATTATATTAATTTAATTAAATTTTGCTTTAAAATTTGAACAAATTTTTTGTAACTCATACATAATCTCATATTTTAGTACAATTACTGTATTAGTTTTTAGAAAAAATTGCTTTAATTTTCGAATAAATAATCAAATATATTTCGAATCATTTACTGTTTGTTACTCACTTTAACAATCGTAATAATAAAAATATAAATAAAAAAAAACAAATGTATATTAAATATTATAATATAGAATATGTATTATATAATTTTATGTATGCCTAGGGGTGTAAATTAAATATAAACTGCCACTTAAATTCGTACTAAAATTATTTATTGAAAAATTTGATATACAGTTTTAATTTATATATATGAAAAGAATTATTGACAACATTGGTGGAAAATATAGTGAGGTAACCTATGATAATAAAACTTCACAGGTTATCATTGAAACATTGAACTATTCACTTTACTTATACTGGGGCTATATCAATTTTCTATCAATTACTATATTTAATCGAATTTAATCGAATGTTAATTCAATGATTAGAATATGCAATAATCTTTTTAACCAATTATATTCATATATATAATTATTTAAAAATTGAGTTTAATATAATAACAATATAAAAGTAGTCGTTTTTTATAACAAAATGATGTTCTTATTAAAATATACTTAAATGAATAAATGAATATTAATAATTTAATAAAGAACAATATTTTATCAACAAATAAAACATTTAAGCTAAATATAAAATACGTATGATTTATGTTAAAATATTATTCATTGCAAACACGAACATTGGCGTTTAAAATTTTATATAATGTCTCTTAGTTAACAATTGAAAAAAATGTCGTTTAAAGAAAAATTAAAAAGTTATTTAAATTAAAAAAGTTTAAAAATTTTTAATGTACGCTTTTATTTACAATTGAATATCTAAATTGAATGTGTAATGACAATGAATAGTAAATATTAAGTCTCACAAAAAGAACTAAAAAAGACAGTTGGTTTAAATGAGAGAAGTCTAGACGTTATGAGTTTGCGCAGTTTAATACTGCATGTTTTTATCGTGCATGTATTCTTATTTCTTATTGGATGTATTTACATTTGGATGATTTTCATATTAAGCAATGAAAAAATGTAGTGTGTTTGTAATGTCAATAAGTATTTTGGATATTAGAGCTTACGCATTTAAAATTCTTTTCTTTGTTCATTTCCATATATTTTGCGGTCTTCGAGCAAAAGTATTTTGAGTATGTTGTTAACTATCTAGTAATCATTGTTTTACTTCGTTAAAGTGTAACTAAAAATAAAATAGATTTTTTATACGATATTATAAAATTAAATATCGTTTTAGTAGAATGGCATAGTCAAAATATAATACAACATCAACATAACTTGAAATCGCAGTATCAAATTGCCTCTGTATAGATTAAAATAAGAATGTTTTTGGCCAATTTAAAATACAAAAATAATAATAAATCATGTATTATTATATTTTTGTATATCGACCATATATCTATTTTTAGTTGTGTTCATTTTTTTTTTCATTTCAAAATTTTTATTTATATATATAATAAATCGTCTTAAAATGAATAATTCTTAAAAATCTATAATAAAGACAAATTTTAGAAAATTGACAAATGAAAGTTGCATTACTCAACCCATAATATACTTGGAGATGTGAATCCTTATTATTCACAATGACATTATTATGTATGCAAAAGTATTTACGTTTACTATCAATAGTAAATAATGATTGTTCAATTTAGTTGAAAATTTGTAATTTTTGCAGAGGGAATTGATTTCAAAATAATACAAATTGGAAAATCACATCAGCTAATTATTAATTGACGAGAGTCGACGAATTTCAAGCTCGCGTAGGCATAACGTTCAGACCAAACCATAACTTTAGAAATTATACCTTTCTTATCTTCGCCTCCATTTCGTCATCCACTCATTCCACTCATTACGATCTCTCTCTCTCTCTCTCTCTCTCTCTCTTCCTCTCTCTTTCTTCCTCTCTTTCATTCTGTCATTCTCACTACTACATATTTGATTATCGTCATTTTGTTTTACATCCCTCGTACTTTCTATTCATTATTTTGTTTGATTTTTGTAGATTCCTATCGATTTTCTTCGTTTTCTTAAAATACTAAATTTTATTACAATTCAGTGGTATTGAAGCTGCACTATAATTTTTATATAATATTTAACTTATATATAATGAAAAACAACCATTTAATTATATATTGATTAAATTAAAAAAATGTTATTTATATTTGGCGTATGGGCTATAAAATGTAGAAAGCTTATAATTTTTTCCCGTCATTTATACATATATTGTTTTGTAGAATTACAAAATTACTATTTTTATAATAAATGTTATAATTGTAAATTTACGTCCACTAGGTATCAATTTCTCTCATTCCCTCGCACTCGAACACTAATTGGCTCATGCTTTATTTTTTCCATGTTCAACGGACGCGCATTTTTCTTCGTTTTTCCAATTTTAAATCTCAACTTTTAAATTATAATCATTGCCGTGTCAAATCCACGTTGATAGAACTCTACGCCTCCTGCGCTTTAAATAATCGCCTCGTGTCAAATATACACTTTGGCATGTCCCGGTACAGTGCAAAAAAATCAGACTTTAGAAACTGCACTTGTTCTTCGCCGTTGTTAATTATCGGAGCTAGCACTTCTTGCCCTCCTGTCTTGAACGAATCCACAGGTAAGAACTCGCACACTTGAAATTTATCTGATAATTAATTCATCCCAAATATGTTTCGCTCTTTCCCTCTTGGCCGCCCTCACTCATCGACTGACGCCCTATAACCAAACCAACAAGGCAATTCGGTAGAGTAGATACTCCAACTCGCTTGTACTGCCGTACGTGTTCATTCATCCCCACCCCAAGGATAATATTCTCTAGGACGGAGGCATAGGAGTGCCGCCTCTTTCGCTGAGAATTCGGCGCTGACGAAGCCTCTACGAAAGAGTGAAAGAGATAGAAGGAGGCTCGGTGGTTTGTCCCGCGCGCTGCCATCGAGCGCTGGCGTCGCATATGGCGCCGTTGCTGATCAGTGCTCACGGAATCGTTTTGCTCGGAGCGCTTTTTGAAGAGTTGATTATCGTTCTCGTCGTCCCCGTCCCTTTGCTCATCCCTTAGCTACGGTTAGCGTCTGCAAGGGACCCCAATTCCCGAGGAGAAGATCGACGAGTACGAACGCATGACCGCTCTCTCCTTCGCGATGGTCCGCGTGCTTTGCTAACGATTCTATAGATACACCTCTTTCTCCCGCCTCTGTCTGCTGGGACGGTGAAAGGCGCAGCGAGGGAGGGAGATTGGGTGGGATCGAGCGAGCAGTTGCGACGGAGAGACGAAGGCGAGGACGGGATCCGGCGGTTCGGCACTCCTCACTGTGCAGCAACGCGAGGGAGTCTTGAAGAAAGAGTGCAAGTGCTGAGAGCGAAGTTTCGACCAGGAGAGTTGCGGTATTCAATACGCAAGGATCGTAGATGGTAAGGCCGGCCTCGGTTGTGCGCGAGTGATTATCCCAATTACAAGTTGCGAACAATTGTGCAGTGTGTGCGAGCGTGTCTCGTGCTCTACTAGTTTGTTTTGGTTGCGAAAATTATGAAGGGAAAAACAAGTTTGCCAGTGCACATTTGTGATAGTAGGTGCACGTTTCTTCGTACTTTCTCCGCCTAGCTTGTATTTACACGATTTGAGCTAAGAGAAGCTAGATATCTCGATGAGCATCCCTTCCTGTCAGTTTTATATCAAGTAGTTGTGTGTCCGTGCTGTGCTTTCAACGTGCCAGTGTAAGTGTTTTTCTTTCTCTCTGCTCCGTTCCTGCATCTATCCTTTCTTGTACTCGAAATACGCGTGCCAACACACACACACAACACACACACACACACACACACACACACACACATATCTCGGTTTCTGTTCCAAACATCGAAGCAGAAGCTGATTTAATTGGAATTGTCGCTCGTTTCTTCCCCGGCTCCCAAGTAACAAGTGCAACGGCCGCTGCCACTCACTCTCTATTTCTCTCTGCTGCCACCGCCACCGCCGCTACTGCCGCCGCCATATCCTCGGCACTTCCTTGCTCACTCGTTACAACGTATATCCACATATATCCATGGTACCGAAAGTGAGTCTCGTACGTCGGTGTTTAACGACGATGTCTCGAGTGTGATACGGGCGTGCACAAACACTAATGCCTCAACTTGCATCCATGCTGTTACGTGCTTTGCACGAGGAGGCATCGATCGAGTCCACCTGCTCGTAAGCGAAGAGAGCTGCAACGGCGGCCGAGGGTCAGGTGTTCATTTTTATCGGCTGCAACGCTTCATTTTAGAACCCCGCGTTCGTCGAGTATAGTACAATTCTAAGAACGTGGAAGCTTCTCCATAAAAAATGATAATTCAAAACTTTAAAAAGCACATTTTTCGATTTCACTACCCAGTTTTTTGAAAATTCAGAGTATTTTTTTGTCTAAAAAATGTTCATGTTTTCTCTCTGGTTTGTCTCAATTGCTGATTCTTATCATTTCATTTATGAGTTTTTGTTTTAATCTTAAAGCAGTATCTTCAATTGTAAAAGAATTCATGTTGTAATAAAATAAGGAAGAGTTACCGTTTGACTTAACGTATAGTTTATTATAAATCAAGTCATTGTGTATAAAATTTGTTTCTCGTTTAATTCCATGTGCAATCGTAATCATTTTTTTTTGTTGGATACATTACTGCAATATATATATATATATGCATTAAATTTGTGCATATTTAGAAATATTTATTTACTAATTTATTTTAACAAAGCGGCTATAATAATTATTCTTCTGAATAAGCATAATTGAAATTAATGAAACGAAAATGAACTAGCAGTTGCGTTTTAGGAAATAAAAGTATTGGGAGAAGGGGCAGTGAAAGACATCGTACGTGCTTTAAATGTATCCAACGTAGGACTCGCATTGTATACTTGATGGTGCATCTTCATCCTACAGGTGTCTACTTATAAAATTAGGAGCAACAAGAAAAAAATTATTCTTGTACAAATCTAGACGTAAACAAATAAATAGTGTTTATCGAGTGAAAGTGGCACCGATATTAAGTAAGAGCGAGAGAACAAGCAAAAAAAGGCGACAGTGGCGCCGGGCCAGAGGGAGAAGCGAGCTAGTTTGAGAAAAAAAATTGAGCCTTCTATTTTTTATTGAAGCAAGTCTTTGCATTTAACCGGAAATATCGTAGCTTACTTTTTTATGTGGCATGCACTAATGTTATCGAACCTTGTTTGGTTGGAAGAGGGTGGACGAGGAACAGGTTGGCTGGAGCGATACTTTTTTAGAAATTATTTCTTTAGCTGTACAAAACAGATAGAGTACAAAATTAAAAGTGTTGTTTTTCTTGTGCCTCTGTGCTGAAATAGAGCCGGAAAGGGCTTTTAGGTTATATCCATGACAACGACACCAGCGAAGTTTATGCACTATATTGTGATGTTAATAAATAGAACACCCAAGTGATATTTTAACGGGGCATATAGACGTGAATATGCTCATTTATTAAAATATAGACCAAGAGTTTGGCACGTTGCAGTTTTGAGGTTATGGTACGATATATTTAGAATGTAAATTTACAGTGTTGATTATTGATAAAAACGAAATAAGTTAAAAAAACTTTTATTATACATTGCCTGGACAATCATCATTTTGATATAATTAAATTTCGTTATTACTACTGTTCTTACTGTTTCAAAACACGATAATCAAAAAAAGTTTTTTTTTATCTTATAGAAAAATCCGTAAAGTACAATGAAAGTCTATTATAATATTGTGTGGAGCTACTTGAAATGCATATAAAAATAATTAGAAACCGAATAATATAATAGCAAAACTTATTATAAATGTAAATAAAAGGTGTACGTCAACAATTCCTCATAACTACAGTACAAATAATTTTCCTTATCATGACGTATATTTTCAAATATATATCAAAAGACAAAGAACATAGTACAATAAGAGAAAAATAAACAGTAAATTTGCATAATGGTATCTATATTCTTATCTAATTCCTTACTAGTACAAATTTATACAAAATTTAAACTAGGTACCGTATGAAATGTAATCATTTTTTTAAATATTTATTGCATTTGGTGACGATTTCTTATTTAAATTATGAAAGAATAATACAAATGATTCATCATATCATTAATACAAATCTTATTTGTTTATATTTACAGAATTTTGGAAAGTAAATTGTCAACAACAAGGAGTACTTAATATAATTCATTTCAAAGTTCTTTAAAAAATGCATTAATTGAAATTCTATAAATAATTATTTATATTATACTATGAAAAGTTTATATTATCAATTTATGATCGATCACTTGAATTCGCTATTAGAATGTGTATATTTTTATATAAATCATGCTTTTCTCTAAACATAGTAAATCAGTTATAGTTCAAAATTTTATCTATTCAATAATTAATGAACTAATTGAATCGTATCGAAAGCAATGAATTTTATGTAACAGTGAAATATGTTATCACTTTTTTTATTGCAGAAGGATTAATTTCAGTATGTGCATGCACATGCATGTACTTTAACAATTATTTAACTAAAAACTAAATATATAACTAAAATATATAACTAAATATATAATACAAAGAATAAATTTTAAACTTATGGTTTTATATTTATGTAAGTGTATCCATAAACTTGGTCATTTCAAATCTTAACGTTCTTTCATTTTTGACAAAAAAAGTGACACTTGAAATTTGACTAAATTTAAGAAAAGTTCAATATCATCTATATTAAATTTAAATGTAGTTTGTCAAATCGATTTAAATATATATTTATGTAAAATATGAACGTACCTTTGTATAAATAAGTATTTCTAATTAAAACTGTTATAAATTTAATATTCTCGGAGTCAGTCAACTTAACGTAAATAAAGTAATTGTTTCCCATACATTATTATTATGTTTTTAATATTTCGCCAATCTAATATAAGAAAGATAAGAATTCAAAATCAAATGTGTTTGATATACTAGAATAGAACATATAAATTGCCATTGGATGAACGCGAACGATTTGCTCAAGTTGTTTACGCTGAACAGAATTTCTAAGTTGCCCAGTATGGAAGCCTTTGCCTATTCTTACTTCCAGAAATAAAATGTAATTATTTCTGCGCTCCAGGGCTTACGATCACGTACAAGTGTCATTATTAACGCTTACAGCAAAAAGAGCCTTATACAAATAAAATTTGTAAGCATCGTTACACGCCTCACCACTACCGAATTGCGTCTTAGATACCGACAATTTCGCATTGACTATCAATTGGCTTCTCATATATCGATAATTTTGCATGTGCTGTATCATAAATGAATCCAACTTATACCTTCATTACACTCTCCTTTTCTTTCTGTGAATATATTTGTGCGTATGTAGAAGCGTAAGGAATGATACTTAGGAGATGGAACCATTATAATGTTCTATATATAGCTCCTCTTCGATTTTTTTATAGAAAACTCGATTATACTAATTCATAGGCATAAATCTACCAATGTAGACCGACGAATCAAAAGGAGACGAGAAGGATGTTTCGTTTTGTATAAATTTTATATATATATATAATCTCTCGGTAACTTTTCTCATAGTTTTTTATTGCTTTTATCGTGGTTTATTAATACTAATCGAGCTTGTATAAATGGCATTACAGATTAAATAATATGCTTACCGGTCACAATCACGCTACAAATGCGAATGAAGTTTACGTTACCACGTGTTAGCAACATAATCAAGTATTCATAACCATTCAAATTAAACGAACCTATGACTTGTAATAAGCGATCGCGTAAACAGGTAGTAATTACTTCACTCAAAAACATTGTAAAATCCTTCCAAGTTTTATTAATAATACATGTAGCATACATGGTACACGAAACTCTTACGCATAAATTAGTTACGCTGGCTTTGCATACAACTCGCTGATGTCGGAAAAATAGAATGCGTAAAAGCCCATCGCAACAGGCCAGAGGCAAACAATAACAACACGATCATGGCATTCACGATAGTCACCTCGTTACATTATGTTGCTCTGCAGAAGCGAAGCAGGCAACGATTGACCGATATCTGGCCCACGAGGCGCACCAGAAGCCGACTTCTCGAGGAAAGCGCACTTTCTCCGTTCGCCAAATATAGATTGCCCGGAGTGCGCACATAAAGGCAAGTGCAACGCATCGGAGGTAGGGAGGCCGTCGACGATGATGTTGCGCGGTCGCCCCAACCGATAGCCCGACCCTTAAACGAGATGCGCAAGGAGGCCGACCCGGCCGAGCAAACCCCATTGAGGACGGAGCAATGACGAAGGGCGGGTGCGAGGTGAGCCGCGGACGGACCTGAGCGCCGTCTTCCTGCCCCTAACAGCGGACAACCCTGGAAGCGAACCAGAGACCGACCGGGGCAGCCCTCAGACTGCTCGTGCGTCCCAGCAGCATGTCGATACGTTTGAGCAGCGTCTACCTCGTGCCCGCGGCTGCGACCGCCAACAACGAATCAAATAATGAGAAAAACTCGCAGCCCGCCGAGAACGAGACTAATAATCAGCTGCGCGCCGCCCAGTATCACTATCATAGTCATCAGGGCAAGACAGTGACAATCGTTGCCGCGACCGGGCCCCAGCGTAGCAACAGCCTCGACTATCTCAACTTCGAGGAAAAAAGGCAAATAATCGCGTCATCCCTCTCGCTGAGTGACTTCCTCGCTCATGGACCGGCTGCAGCAGCCAAGGAGGTCGCCGCTAGCACCGTCGTCTTGGGTAAGTCTTAATAGTTGCTGATTCTCCTGGAGCACCGACTCCTAAAGTTACCGATACCTTCATTCTCAAGCTGGAATTTCCCTTCAGCCAGTTTACTCCAAGCATTTGTCCTTCACTTCCAAGCATAGGTATTTTTCTCCTGGAAAGCGCAAGGATGGAAAAAGGAAGAATATTGAGACTTGATTTCCCAAACAGTATGCGAATGCAATATTTCAATGGGACTTTGGAATAAGACAGAAGAATATAAACTTTGTTTAGGAATTCTTAATTATCTAGTTTACATTGATCATACATTGATTACGTCAATTAAGTTTATGAAAAAATATCGAGTGACTTTTCTTCTTTCGTTTTAACATCGGCTTTTAAAAGCAATTGTATGACAAAAAATTTTATTACTTCTTGGAGAGAACTTAAAAACTGCAGTACTTTTATGAAACATTTTATGGTCTTTTCATAAGTTTACTACAATTAAATAGTCTGTAAAATTTTACAAATTGTTCTTCCACTATAACTGTTTTCACAAATTTCCCTAACTTAAACTGAAATTGAAAGTATTTGTTTATTTAGGAAAATGATTTTATATGATAGATAAGATAAGCCAATTTCATGTTAATAATTTGATATATTGTACAATAAAATTGTAGGTATAAATTAAAAAAGGAATGAAAGTGAGAACTACATTAACAAATTCGATTTTATAAACTGGTTTTATTAGTCACGTTGAAAGCTCATTCATATTTTAGATTGCACGCTACTATGAATTATCTAAATAACCATAAGTTCAATAAAATTTTAAAAGGGTATACCTAAAAATTAATGAGAAATGAAGAAATTTGCAAAGTAACAAATTACTTCATTAACTAAGAATACAAATATTATCTTGGAAATTATATTTTCTTAACTTGATATTACGATTTAATGTATATAGTTAAAAAAATATAAAAATATTCATTTTCATGATTGCTAAGTTGTGTAGATTAATTACTTGATAATTGAAAATGATTTGTAAACTTTTTACTAATTATACCTACCCCGATAAATATAACATAGAACATATCGGATATATTTAAAATATATTCAAATAAAATTTTATATAAGAGAATTAAAATAATTTAAAAATAGTAATTTGAAAGCATTGATTTATCTAATCAGTGGCAATGTATATATGTACTCAATGCGAAGATAAATTGTTTAAAAAGAAATAAAATTTTTATTTATTTATTCATTGAATTACAATCTTATTAGCTTCTATTTAAAAAAACATTAGCATATACAATTTAAGAATTGAATATTCCTTTAATATCTATTTTTTATTTATTTTTATTTTTTTATTTTATTATTTATAGACCTTATTTTTGTTTACAATAATACTCGTACCATGCATAGTTTTTTTGTAAAATATTTAATGTAAATTTTATTCTAAACCATTATTGACATTTATTATATCTATGAGTAATTAATAATATAAAAATTTAATCTACTATTTATTTAATTATCATACTTATTTTGCTCATTGTTACTGCACAATTTACTGCTCTGTTATGGTCTTCTTAACAGAACAGAATTGGATATTAATGTTATTAATAAAAAATGACTTTCAGGTCTTAACTATTTACATTATAACCACTGACTTTTTATTGTCTTTGCTTCTTCCAGTTTTTTCATACTATGTACATATTTATTCAGATCATGCGATTATATCAAAATATAGAGTATGAATTCTTTATTTTTGTTAGCATATTGCTCACAATAGGGATCATGACAGCATCCGCAGTACTATTCATACGTTAACTTTCTATTCACTTGTCATTAAGAGATTAAGATAGAATTGGAGAGAGAGATGGAAACATAACGAGGGAAATCGATATAAGAGAACAATAAAAGTGTGTGTGTACGCACGTGAAAGAGAGAGAGAGAGAGAGAGAGACGATAGAACGGTTCTCTCCTCGATTACGTACGTGTTTCTGTGTGCATACACAAAATTTTCACGAAAATTTTTTTCACGAAAGCTAAGTTTGGAAGTGAAATTATCGACCGGTTAGCCTTAGAATTTTAATTGTTACAATTGTTCTTCTAAGAATTCTATATGAACATACTAAAATAAATATAGCTACTCATTAAATGCGGAAGATATACAATATGAGTCTTATTTTTACTATCGGAAAAAAGTCGTTGCACAAAATTTTTTGTGAGCGAAATGTAATAAAAACAACTATATTAATATTATCCGTTAGTCAATCGGAAATAATAAATTAATATAAGCACGTAATTTTTGATACACAAAGTATATGTAATTAAAAGATACTTGCCATTTCCAAGTAATTTTGAAAGTTTTACTGACAATTAAAATGTCTGTAATTATCGTTCACCCTTTTATCTAAATAGATTAATAATTTTACCCTTGAAAAAAAAATTCTACTAATATATTAGTTATAATGTTTCTGAATTTACATTTAATAGTATTATAGTGAAGTTAAATAAAATAAATCTTATAAAAATTATATGACATTGATTTAAATAATTTATTATTGCACCTCAAATCATATATTTTCTGTACCACTGAATTATAAATTTTTTAATTTATTACAGAGCAATGCATTTTCATTTTATTGCTAGATGCCGTTTTGTTTTTAATAAAATCATCCTTCGGCGAAAAATAATGTACGTTATCATTTAATATCATATCATTTAATTATATTTAAATATCATTTAATTGTAAAAAAATATTAAAATTCTTATTCTGAATTTAAAGGCTTGAGATCGGACACAACCAATGCTTAGTATTATAATTTGTAACACATTTGCACCCGTAGACCAAAATGGAGCAAGAATTAAATTCGCACAGTTATTTCTCTGCAGATGTGATATAAGCTGCGCGTGATACAACCGCACGCACGCATCAAACGAGAATTTAATTAACCTTGAGACGTTTTTGTTTTTATAGTTTTAAGATAATTATCAATTTCTACATTATAATAAATAAGATTTTATTGTTGTGGGTTATAAATAGTAACTCAATCTCTGGTACTTGAATTCGAATTCCACCGATCAATCCTTTTTAACCAAAGTGCCGATGATTAAAAATAATAATTTATTTTTTCGAGCATTGAGCACGTAGAGTACAATCCATTTTTATTCTTTTCATAGCTATTAAATGTTTCATTACAAATTCTCTTGGAACTTTTTCTTCCTCGTCCTGTAGACTTGAGAACTAAAAAATATCTGCGATAAAATTCGGAATCGACTGCTTTTCTGTCTTAAATAGAGAAAGAATTAATGTCTCAGCTTTTATATTTTGTCGTTGAAAATGACCGAGCTCGGGGAGTAAGCTCCTTTGAATGCGTCGACTTCATACTCCCTTTGTCACGCGAGAGTTTTAATTAGCTTAAAAGGAATGAAGCTAATGGCGACTCACTTGGCATTACAAAACGAATTATGGCCGAAGCAGAAGAACGAAAGCGGGACAAAAAGAATCCGAGAAGACTCGTTGGAGGTGAGCAGATGCGGGGATATAAACACACGAGTACACTTTCTCCAGTAATATTTTTTCGCGGTAAGACGCGTTGGAACGCTGCCCCGTACTAGGTTCGGGTGTGTCGGCAGGAGGAGGAACAGGCGGAAGACAGCAGAAGCGAGGGATTCTATCGCGTTCTTATACTGCTGTGGCTCTCATCTACAATTCGGAATCAAGGAACTCCCTGTTGCATGGTATACATACATATGCACGTATGGTCCGTGCCAGTAATAATAAAGCAATAGTAACGCGTATGTACAGCTATCAAAAACAAACCATCCGCACGCATGTTTTGTCTGATAATTTTTCTTGTTTTCAATGAGAATTTTTTGTTTACCGTTACTATAATTTATCGAAAATTATTGACAGAGTCGAATTTACCAAATTTCAATAGAGTGTAACTACGATATTTAATCTTTATTATTGAGCGAATGTCTCTTAGAAATTATTATAAATTATAAAGGTTATTTTAACGATGGTTGTACTTTTAAAATACATGCAATTCATTAAATTGATAATTTAATTAATTAAATGAGTGCTTAATTAATTAAGTTGATTATTAACGTATTTTAGAATGTTAATTAAGTTACACAGTTGAGAATATTTTGGATTTTGGTCATGTGCGTGACAACAATATTGTACTTCAGATGTTTTTATTGAAATATGATTTTATATTTATTTTATATTAACATATGCACTTTTATCTGTATATGATTTGAAACACGGTATGAATGTTTCATATCAGAATACAATGGCAAATGAAAGTAAAATGAATAATGAAGGAAATCATTATAATTTGCCAAATAAGAAAGAAGGATGGAATCTTATTTATAGAGGATAAAGGGTGAATTACAATAAAATAAATTTAATAATATGTTACGGTCTCATACTCATATTTATATTCATTTTAATGTATTCATAAAAAAACAACTAACAAATCTTATTATTTTATAAACAAGTACCCAAACATTTCTTTGTTTCATCGAAATTTGGATGTGTAATTTTTTTTATAGAAAAATAATTAATATGACAATTTTAATAGTAAAATTAAGTATGTACCGAGAGCTTCATTCGACTGTTCGAAAATCCATATCCCTAAAATTATAAAAATCTCAATGCAAACGTATATCGATCGCGAAACTTCCACTTTTAGAGAGTAATTATGTCGGTAAATTAGTAAACAAGAGTTTGAAAAAAAAGTGCACAATACTTTGGTTATTTGCTGTGCTGCGGACTTTATGCAACATCATAGAGACGCGGTTGATCTCTAACACTTATTACTAGAATCTGCGACGTTGCCTATCGCAGCATACTGGTAGTCAGTCAGATGATCAAATCACGTTTGCATTAGCAATTTGTGGATCTCTCTGAAAAAAAATTATCAGTTGTTTTCCTATTTAGGACGTTCGACCTTGTTTTTTGACATTTTCGCATTTATTTTATTTATAGTAATTATTTGTTCACCAAATACACAAAAAATCGGATTATATTTACCGGAAAAATTGATAGTTATTTAAATTATAAATAATTCTTTATCTTTGTATTAATATTGCATTACACTTCTTTACATTTTAAGTTGAGGCTATTGTAACAGATTTCATTTATTTGTGATATAATAATATATAATAATCATAAATACAATTATCACTACATTCACTTAAACGGAATAATAGTCAAAATAAATTTATTGAAAAACAATGCTCAGAATTTATATAGGAGTCAAAAATGATAAAAAAATTTTTTTATTGAAGTTGACTGTATAAAAGTATTTTCAAGAGAACATAATTACCATTTATTCAGCTTACAAACAAACCGAAAATATATTTCCATTGCTGAATTTGTTTATTATAAAGATTTTAATTATGATGCAAATGGTTATTTTTAAAATATCTTCTATAAATATTTTATTTATTTGGACTTTTAAAATTTTTAGTTTATCGAATTTGATTAAATTATTATATTCTCTGGTAATGTACAATTAATGTGCATGACAAATAATCAAGAGTTAGATGTAAATTTAATAATCAAACTTTCATTTTAAGTGTTCTCAGCTTATTTATATCTAACTGTTATAATTATAATCGTTATTTATATCTAACTGTTATAATTAAATAAAATTATTTCATCATTTTTTTAAATATTTATCTTTCAAAAGGCTTACGTACGACGCATAATGAATATTCATAAAACAATATGAATTAACATTCAAACAGTTTATCTTTATTTGTCAAAAATATAGTTTATTTAGATATCTACAAATATATCAATTGTTTCAGGTTAAGCGTAATCTGATTCCTAATTACTTAGTGAGGTTTCATAGAATACGTATTTGTTATATTTTTATATTATCCGCATAAGATTACAAGGCTAGTAGTTTATAATAAGTAAATAAAAACATTAATATTTCGTATGATTTAGTAATTGAGTATTACATGCACTGTTGTTGATATGTAAAAATTTGCCCATCACTTATATTGATATAATTACATTTTTTCAGAACGCTGGATAGTTGCACCAATACTTATCAAATAAATCAATTAATATCTTTTATCAATCATTATCTAGCGAATTAAGCGCAAAGTAGGTCCGTGAAGTTTGTTAGGAATTTCTCTATACTTTACGTTGCTTTTAAATAACTGCGGCACGTAATTTTTTCCTTTTAAATGTAAGTACTCAGGCATAATGATCACGGCAATTATTTTTCTCTGCGCTACTGGCGTGATGTAACGTGACGTAGGAGCAATCACTATAGCTGTTGAGTGCAAGAAGCTCTTCGGCAATGTATTTCCGCGATGCTCGTGGACGCTCCTTCCTTTCACCTCGTGAGTTGTAGTAAGTACATCAAGAAGGTCGCTCGATGGAATTCTCTATAGTCTCTAATCCTACGTAATGTTTTCTAAATACCTCTGCATGGCCGCCGCTTTTTCTTCTTTGCGTTCACACTTTTTACCATTTCTTCTCCGTCATCTCCAGCATTGTGTTGAATGTTAGAGGGAAAACAATCCCCACTACGCATTTATTTTTTATTTTCTTCGATTATAGAAATTATTGTTTCTGTATACGATGCCATATTATTTATGTAGAGTGAATATATGTAAGATTACATTACGTATTTGAACCTACTCTTTTTTCTTTAAGATTATTGTAGCAACTGGACTGATTATATGATTGATATTAAAATATATTTATTTAAATGAATTTTTTATATTATATATGATAAAAAAACATAAAATATAAAATTTTTATTTTGGTATTATAATTTCATGTTTAGTTAAAGAATAAGCATTTTACTGATGTATATTTTTAATTAATTATTATTATGAAATGTTTTTTTTGACATCCAAATCAGTAGTAAATAGTCTAGATTTATAACAAAGTACATTTTGATTACTGCAAAATTTATTATATAGTAAATGTATGAATACAAAATTTTAATAAATAGTTTTACATACGTTTCAATGTTTATTTATACACTTAATTCGTTTGAATCATGTGTTGTTCACAATCTATATATAATAATTTTTTATAAAGTTCCTTTAAAATAATTATATAATTAATTCGAGTAAACTTGGACTTTTTAAATTTAAAACTAATTTTCTAATTAATATCTAATAATATTCTGTTCCCCCTCGATGAGATTCCATTGGTAAGTTGGGATCACAGTCGCCATCATTGACAGTGTTGTCTTCCGAGCCTCCGTCAAGCTTAAATCACTGTGCGTTTCCTTGTCAGGTTGATTGGGCCATGATGTCTTATCGTTGATCCAGGATGGTCCATGCCAGCATAATGTATGATTTTTTAATGACAAACTTGAAATGCCTCTTGAGGCGCAGTCAGCTGGATTGTCTTTTCCTGGGATGAATAACCAGTGGGCATTAGGGGCAAGTTCATGTATTCTTGTGACTCGATTATTAACGTAATAATATAATAAATAATATTATTAAGATTATTGATATTATTAATAATATATTATTTAATTTTATTATTTATTT
This sequence comes from Ceratosolen corneri, assembly GCA_030522565.1. Taxonomy (NCBI): domain Eukaryota; kingdom Metazoa; phylum Arthropoda; class Insecta; order Hymenoptera; family Agaonidae; genus Ceratosolen; species Ceratosolen corneri. The sequence goes on along the minus strand of JAPYYT010003556.1, from coordinate 25 downwards.
TTTAAAAATTTTAAAAATTAAATTT
>JAPYYT010003555.1:0-18870 GCA_030522565.1 Ceratosolen corneri | reverse complement strand
TGTGTATGTAATACTGTAGCAGTCGTGGAGAATTCACGAATGGTCATCGATATCGGTCTTGATGCACTGACAGAGAATCAACTGTAAGTTGAAGTGTGCTGAGCGGCTTAAAAAAAGTTAAAACTGAGTTGGATGTAATAAACTGATACACACCAACTCGGCGGAGGGCATTTGTAGATTTACTTATTGTAACTTTTAGCCGCTCCGTCAAAACTACTTCTCTCAATTTTTCTCATGCGTTCTGTGATTAGCAGTTTATGACAATACTCTTTATTGATATACCGAGCTTTCTATGTCTTTTATTTTTGGCCAATAGGCGGGACCTTTCTCGACCAAGTCTTTTTCAAACATAAACATTATTTTTACCTAGTACATTGACTGCGCTGGAGTGGGGAGTTCGTAGAATCCTTCTCTTAATTTCTTGTATATTCACCTGTGCCATGTGGTGACAAAGTGGAACCGCATGTGCATTTTATTTCTATGTTCCTTGATCCTTGATCCAGTTAGTCTCCAAATTCGACGACCATTAGACAATTCCTGAATTTGATCTGATGGCTTCGAGATATGACAGTAAGAATATTTTCTTTTATTCTTTTCTTTCTTACATGGCCATGCGAAATATAAAATATAAAATGAAACTATAGTTGAATATTTTTCTTGACCTTTCTAACAATAAACTGTACAAAAAACAGCGATGGTCAAAGTACACGATGACATTCCGACGGATGATTTCTTATGTGGAATCCCAAACAATGTATAAAAATTAATATTTAAATAATAATTTTTTACAGAAATGTAAATTTAATGTTTATCATAATTATCAATTAAAATTTTATCGTGTTAACATTAAATATTGATAAGAAAATTAATACAAGAATATTCGATTATGTTAATATTTATATGAATTTATTAATTATAAAATATAACGCTATTTTAGTATAAACTGCAAACTCATAAAAATTTTTTTAGCCAGAGCAGAATACTCAATTAAAAAATTGAATTATTATGGAAACTTTATCGGTAACTTCTCAACATATGCGCATGACGTTAGTGGATATGCATATGTAATCGACGAATCTATGCTTTTCATCAAAAACTTTAGTTATGATGGTGGAGAACCAACAGCCTACTTCTGGGTTGGGAATTCATCTAGTCCAACACCAGATGGTATTCCTGTACCGTATCCTGATCATCGGAAGAGGTGAGCTTATATAAAATGATTTGTATATATTACTCATTTATAAAAAGTCTGATTTTTAATTTAAAAATTTTTTATAAATTAATATTGTATTTGTAAAATATTAAAAATGAAGTAATTGTAATATAAAAGTTTAAGTTAATTGAAATATTGTTCGAGATTCCGTGAAAATTTCAAGTGGCTTGAAATAATACGGTATTATTTGGAAATTTCCTTATATTTTTCATCATCTTTATGATCACCAGAAGTCCCGTAAACGTCTTACTTTTCTCCTGGAATTTCGAGTGACTTTTTTTTATAACTTTCGCAGAACCAGAACTTTAAATATAGCCGCTTATGTCGCGTGTTTTAGTATAAATGAAGTAGAATCAACATCACTATCAAGATTCAAGTAATGCACGTACCGGCCACCTCCCGTGGTTGATCGTACCATTGCTAAAAATCGACAAGCACTATTTACATTTATTTAGTGCATAGAAGCTTAAGTATTAATATAATAATCGGCAATGCGACAATTATGTATTATCTAAGGAAGGTCCTTCCAAACTGTTTCCGTATGATGCCAGTAACGGTCCAAGAACAATTATGATGCAATGAGTGAAGCTTCTCACTATGAAAGATACAAGCAGATGACCACACTACAATTTAGACTGCATGGCTCATGTTGTCGACACTCGTTAAAAAATGCAAAGAACAATTATTATCAGATCAGTGCCAATATACGACATCGTGCAGAAACAAAATATTGTTTGAAGACAAGATCGAGACTTCCACTATGTTACGGATATAATTCCTATGTGTGAATTCTCTCCTCAATGAAAGGAGGGCAAAAGTAGATAATAGAAAGGGGTGGCTAACTAAGAAATTGAAAACAGTGTACATTAATTAATAAATATAGTCTGAAATTGAATTTATTGATAGTAATAAGCAAAAGATAAATGTTAACAATTAATCAAAAGTCTAATGTAAAGTTACTGAAGAAAAAAGTAAGTTGAACAATATTTCCTGAAGATTGATTGTTCTTGAATATCTCTTTTAATTAATTCGAACCCAATTTTGTGTATTTTGTTTAATTTTGCTTATATTGAATTATTACTCTTATTTAAGCCTGTTCTCGGATCCCGAACAAAGCCTTATTCTAGGTCAAGAATCATCAGTTACTTAAATAAACTCTCGTGCATGATTATCATCTTGCTAATTCTTATATCCTGTATGATTATTATTTAAATATTACCCGCCTTAAGTAATAATCACTACTGACATAAATAAAGTCCTTTTCAAGATTATTAATATTAATATCAAGATAAAAAGAAACTACTTTATTCTAGAATAATCACCATAGCAATTCTTTAAGTATGTATTGCTGCTCTTGTTTTTATTAATTACTTGAGAATACTGCCCCTTCGCGGCTTCCAAAATTCTATTTATTATACGGAGTGGGGAATGCAAATGCATGCGAACAAGGAGAAATTTATCACATTATTGTTATTATGCGTTTTGCTATGCCTATTATTGGTGTTGTCTTTTTGTCTATATTGTCGAGCCTCCATCTTGGCAAAGAAAAGAATTGAGGAGCGGAAAGTCGACACGACAAATTCAAAGAATTAAGAAGTTCAATACTAAACTGATTTGATTTTCTAGCAATCTCAAATACATTACTTCTCTACACTCAAGTAAAAGAAAGTAGCCTCAACCTCAATCCGGGTATGACTTTTAGAAAAGGACGTGAAAACATCCGATCATTTCTTGAACACTAATAATAAGTATATACATAGACATTGTTATATTAAATAAACCACTCATACTACAAAAAGCTACGCACACGTAATTATCGTGTTAATACTCCGTCTCCCCTTCTATTATCTGTTTCTTCCACTCAATATCTTGAGGAGCAATCATACTCGGGTTAAAATATTTTTGTATTAGTTGAAGAATTACCTCTGTTATATATGTGATAATTGTAACTTAATTATATTATAACTATAAGATTCATAATTTTATAATCGTTTACTTTAATTATATATTATTTAACTATTTTTCTTAACTTCAATTTACATACGATAATTTATAATTATTTAAAATTTTTCTTTGAGCACCGAGTCAATTGGTCAACTGCTTTCAGTCTCTTGTAATTGTCTCAAGCTCACTATTTGATGCTGAATATGACCTTGTATCTAGCGGCGTGCAGTCGTAAATTTAACGCAGCGAAGGATGTAGTTTAATTCTCTTCAACTGTCACGAGCTTGACAATGTATAGTGAGCACTGATACCTTATACTCTTTGTTATGGTTTAGTATTACTTTATACTCTTTGTTATGGTTTAGTATTGATTGGTCTGAAGACCTTTGAGTAATTAGTCTTATCTCTTGGGAGTCCTGCCGAATTCTGCCAGTTCGGCGCGATGTGTGATTGTAGTCAAGTTTCATAATTCCACTCCTCTCCTAGTGGAGGGATGGTGGCGACGAAATGGTGGCTATGTTTCAAAGCGCCATGCTGTCGTTTGCGTTATTGCTCTTACGCCTTGAAGAAACGATTATTATTGTCAATTACAAATCGATACGTTTTGAATATAATACGAGATTAGGCAACTATGCTAGAGTTCCGGGAAAGATATTTCTGTTGCTTTTTTTAAAGTCATGTTAGGTTTTTATTTGGTTTCATATTCGTTTTTGGCCATCGGCGGACAATCAAAGAGTAGTCCGAGTAAACAAAGTTGATAAATTATAGTTGTCGGGAGAAAATACACGATATATGTTCCGGAAAAGCATTTGACAATCATAAAAACATAAAATAATTTCCAAAGAATAAGATAGTACATAGAGACCATCCAGATTCTCTTGCCAGATGACTTCCCATAACATACTTCGAATATTTTTTTCTCGACGACGACAAATGAACGACCATGTTTACTCGGACTGCTCTTTGAATGTTGCCGATGCTCAATATGACTGTCGCATATTTTGCAATATAACATATCCTTCCTATAAATCTAGTATAGTTGCCTAAACTGATGTTAATTTATATCATATCGATTCATAATTGAAAACAACAAACAACAAGCGGTGGTTCAAAGCGTAAGTGCAACAACGTAAACCACAGCACATCGCTTTGAAGCGCAGCCACCGAAACTTCCCACTCCCCAAAAAATCTGAAAATGACCACCCCTTCTCAAGGAGGGAGGCGAAGTCATGAACTTTTACTGCATGAGAGTATCGAATCGGACTCTCAGAATTAGTCAGGGCTTGCAAGAGAAATGACAAATTTCTCAAATGTCTCCAGAATAAGTAATACTAAACAGAGATAAAAGAGTTTATAAACTAGCAGTGCTCGGTTTGCTAAACCTTCAAGCTTCGGCCGAATAATAGTACAAGGATTACACCGCTATAAATTGGCACACTCGCCAAAATTGGAGACAACTAAAACCCATCCTTCGCGGCGTTCAATTTACGACTGTACACCATTATATACAAGGTCAGATTCAGCATTGTTCGAGATTCCATTTAATATCGGAGCTCTCTCCATTAATAATTCCATAATTAAAAGTGTTTACTAGTGTGTGTATTATGACCGACAAAACTTGTGAATAGTAATTCACTTGAATATCATTGTAAACAGTTTATCAACTATGTATTTTACCTCCCCTTCTTACTAATTCTTACCTTGACAATCTAAATATTCCGTACTTAAACCTACTAATAAAAATCAATAGAACATTGGAAAATTTTTAACTGACTTTTAAGGAAATACTAAAAAGTGAGCGGCTACATAAATACTGTATGACAGTTATTATGAAACGTCAAATCTTACATTATTAATCTCATTAAAGTACTTTATTGTTTTATAAGTACATAATATTAAAAGAGACAACGCTGCACTTTACACGATAATTCTCTTAAAGTAAGTACAGTAACAGTTTAATAATATATATAATATAATAATTAATACATATATATTTATTAACAATCCCACTCATTAAGAAGTAGGAAGATAGACGATATATTCTTATTTTCAATTTTCGCTTAATTAAAAGCATAACTTATTTACTGCACTCACTCCTACTGAATTTATACTAAGATTTAATTAATTGCTATTTTGTCAGATGTAACTCCACTCTTTGTAACTACATAAAATACAAACTACCCTTAATAATAACCTACACCTATTAAATTTTTCCATTAAGTAAATATCTATAATTCTTATTATTTCCAAACTCAATTCATAACTCACAACTTCTTTTGCCTTTCATTATTACAATCTCAATACCTATTATATTAAACAACTTATGTGATTAAACAACAAGTGAAATTACATCAAAAAAAGTTCGAAGAATCTTTTCTTGGAACCTACTTCCAGCCCCTTCTTCCCACATCTGCTTCTTCTCACTCACAGTGAGGAGAATTTTAAATGGGGGTTTAAAATTCCAAACATTGGTCCTTTGAGCCGAATAGTGGAAAGGGATAGAAAATCGCGTAGCAACAAGGTCGGGTTCGTCAAGAATCAAGAGAGGCGCACTGAGTCGCAAAAACGTTTGCTCGACTAGAAATCATTTTGGATTGAAACAATAGACTACACTACTGGCGCAGACGTAATTCAAATGATAATTCAAACATCTGGCGATTTCGGATCAATTACTAACCTATTTTTTGAACAACAAGACATGACATCTAATGCCCTTGAAGGTGAACTGTCGTGGTATCCTCTACCTAGCTCTGGTGGGCTCAGCGTTACCTGTTCCGACGGCCTATTGATAGGGATTTCACCTGCTTGTCTGTATGCACTCCCTGATGTTAAAGAGTGTGTATATAATAGGACTGATGGTGTTGGTAGGATTAATTGAATCGTTAAACACATATGTGTGCTGTTACTAACTATTTAATAATAATTGTTCTATTGTTTTTGTACAGTAGATGGTATACTTATTGTGCATGTTTGTTTGTGTGTGTGTGTGATTGTGTGTTAATGAATAATGACCGTACGATTGAATGGGGATTCAATGGTATTCAAAAATCCGCCGTGCGCCTTAACCCTGTTTACACTGAGCTGTATTTAACAAACCTCTTTTACGGTACAAGGTTGAATTGTGAGTTGACCGTGAGCTCTGCATACTGCGTCTTCGAGAATCCTTGAGTTTCTATACTGTCGGTACTACCTCTATGTTTGTAAATTCTTTTTATATATATCCAATACGTTTATTACTACCAGATGTATTCTCAAACTTCAGTGTTCGGCATTATAAAGTTGAAGCTTCACCCAACGCTGATACGAAATCGCTACATGTTACATAACGTACGCTTTATCTCGGTAAGTTTGGTACGTCGAATTCGTGACGATCGTGAACCAATAAACCTGGGAAAGACAAGAGCCTAGAACCAAAAGACCGAAGGCAAGTAGCGATACGTACGTTAATTTCATTGAATAAAAGGGCTGCCACTGCGTTTAACATAATTGAAGGGCAAGAGGTACGTTAAAACTTGTTATATTTTGACAATAAACAATTTGTAAGACTAAGAGGCATTAAAAACCTCCTTTACTTCGGTGAGAGGAGATAAAAGTCTATAAAATCATTAGTGTTTTTATGATAAAATTATCCAAGAATATTAAACGCAGAAACAGATTAAGAATTAAGAGTAAGACATTATTTTTACCTACGACAAAATAGAATTATATATCTTTACTAAATTTTCTATTTAATTTCAATAAACACCAATTCATAGTATTACATTCAATCCCTGCGCCTTCCTTTCTTTCTACCCTGCCATTTGTCTTCTTCCACTATCGGCCTCTCTCCCGGCTACCTTGTGGAGAGCTCAGCATCGGGAAAGTTGCCCTAACAACTATATATATATATATATATCTTACTACATATAATTTTATAAATCTTGTTTAAACGTATTAAATGATTTTGAATTGTATGTCTTTTTATAATAAATATGTGTAACTCATACATTACAAACTACAAAATTAAAAATGGTTAACATCAATTATTAAGAAGTATATAATAATGAAATAAATAATTATTAAATATATTTGAATTTAAATTTAATGAAAATCATTTAATTTAATTTCAAAATTAATTATAATTGAACGTTTTTCACAATATAATAATTTTTAACAATTTTTAACAATGTTTTTAACAACATAACAATAATTTTTTATTTTATTGTTTTATTCCTTTTTAATTTATATAATAAATATAATAATACAATTGTTTAATATAGTAATAACATTGAAACAATAAAAATATTAATTTTAATATTAGTTAGAACAATAAAATAATCTAGTCTCATTTGAAACGTTTCATACTTACAATTTATTGAAACAACTGAGAAATTAAATATTTTAACTTGCAATAAATTCAAATTTGATCCAAATAATAATCTGTTTCACTTTGAAAAAATCTATAAGTCAATACAATTTCATAATAAAAATTTGTTTTTAGTTTGGTATAAATAATAATATCCTTATTTATTAATTGATCAGTGATCAAACACCGCTAGATGCTTTTCTAAATGCTGATGTGATTATAAGACTTCCAGCCACGATCAAAGTTCGAGATATCAAGTATTTGAGTGTGTGGTGTAGCAGGTTTACTGTGAGTATTCATATAGAATATTATATTATTTGTTAAAAATAAAAAAAAATTTCATTGCAAAGGTTTTATATGAAATATTAATGCTTCAGATTAAAAATTAGATTTTAAAATATTTTAATACGTAATATTAAACAATTGCAATTATTTCATACAAATAACTTAGTTATAAAATAGTTATTATAGAATTAAAAGAGTCGTTAAATTATATTTATAAAAGTCTGTTATTGCATCTCTCTAATTTGAAGGGGTGTTCCATAGCACAAGTTTCCATTAAAGCTATTCTTTAACCATAAATGCTTAATTGTATGTAATATATATAATCTATTTTTATTCTTTTAGTTTATGCTTTTTACCACAGGCTTTTATATTCTGAAACATATATTATTTCTCGTCATATTTATATTGTAACGTCCTTTATTACGTAACTTTATAAATAATTTTATAATATGAAATATTTTAATTTTAACAACTTATTACGTAAATAATAAGATGCAATAGCCAAACACGATGATCAAGAGTGAAATTATTTAATATGTTTCAAGACAATTAATGAAATAACAATATTAAAAAATTAAAAAAGAATATTTTTTATTGTTATTTTTAACATAATTTATTGAGTGCAATACTTTCACGAAGATATATAAGATAATATATTATTATTTTATATTAGTATATATCATAATACTTAAATGATTAAATTATTAAATTAAATTATTAAATAAATTACATTATATTAAATTTCAATAATAAATTATAAGAATTATTACATTAAAATTAAATAATCAATTATAAAGAATTATTATATTAAATTTAAATATAATATACAATTTAGTTACATATAACATAAACAAATTATTAATATATATTATCTTATGATAACTATTTATAATATTTTATTAAAACTGTTTTATATTAAATATGTATTAACAGTTTATTTATATTATAGATAACCAACTTTTGAGTTAAATGAGATTTCAATATTTACTTAATATTTTTGTATAATTGTTCGAGAATTAACCTAAGAAAGAGCTCTCGCCAACGTGATGTGAAGGAGAAGCCGACAGTGGAGGGGGAGAGATAGCAAGTTAGAAAGAAACTAAGACGAAAACGGCGTGTGTAATGATGTAAAACTGTTTTTATTTAAAAGTATTGAAATATAATGCTGTCTCTAGTCGATATAGTAAAAATATAATGCTATAATATAGGCTATATTCAGGCGTAAATTGAATGGCGTGAAAGCATGGACTTGTGTTAGTTTAGATCAACGGGGGTTACCTGCGAGTCATAACTCTGCTTAGTGGATATAGTGTTGAAGCTGGTACGTGTTGATGTAACGGGGAATTAATGAATTGCGCGTCAGTAGCAGCTTCGTTGATCACATCGCTCGTGCTTGCATATGCTTATCCTTGTGCACAGGGCGAATGAATGTTGGCAACTGCCTTTCATGTTTCAATCGCGTGTAGCACGTAGCACAATCCAGAATATTTATTTCCCTATCAGCCTGCGAATTTGAACATGGTTATTTTATTCCATACACTGAGTCTCTGAGAAACTATTCACTTAACACAACTTTGTATTTCTTTTTTGAGAGATTACAAATCGATTGATTTCTAAACGGTTTAAGAAGATTCACGAAATTTTGAAAATTGTAAAGATTCTGTCGTGGTGCGTCGAAGCCGCGATATTTAAAGTTTCCACCCCGGTATTCGTGAGGAGAGGGAGTTCTTTTTCATCTATAAGAGTGGAAAGTTTCGGTGACAGTTAATTCAGCTGTCATTGGTGCCCTTTAATCGGTAGTGTCAACGCCTTTTTAGGCGGTGGAGGTGTCAAAGCAGCGGCCGGCTGCGTGTCCGACCACCGGGCAGGCTTCCGATCTTGCACCAACGCTTGAGTTGCTTCGGCGCGTGGGTTGGCTTAATGTTTACACTTTTCAAAATATGCATCTATTTGGTATGAAAACAAATCGTGTTGTTATAAAATATTATCTGTTAATTTTACTACACGCGCCTTGCAATGCTCGTGATAGTTATGTTGACTATCGTCAAATATTTGAGTGCAAGTGGCGACAAAAAATATAAATAAAAAATTATCGATATATTCGTAGGCTCTTCGAGGACATCTGGCAATCGTAAAAATAAGAAATATTCATAACAATTTACAAGCAAAATAGTATTATGTAGTCAGGTTCGAAATTCTGTTGGGTTCTCGAACAATAATGTATACAAATTTTAAGTTCAATTTAGCTATCCCGAAGCAGTATTATTACTACATTCGAATAAAGTTCTAGTGATTTGTAAGTAGCTGTAATAGAATTTACGAATGATCTTTGACAACAACTTGATAATTAATAATGTGCAGCAATAAACTTTATTAGTTAAATTTTAAAACCGTATTGGCTTAATTTAATTGGGTATAGTATCAAGTATAAGATCGGGGATCTATTTATTTAAGCAGACACTTTAACAAAAAATTTTTATGTTTATTTATATTATAAATATTACTTGTTTCATAAATTTTTTATAAATAAATTTATATTAAATAAATAGAAAAAAATTATTTGTTATTATCAGTCTTTAAAATTGTAACTTATTTTTATACTTCTTTTTATAATACATATTTTTACTATATTTTATTCATTTCATAAAGTAAAGTTTACATAATTATTTATTATATTTATGATTTTTTTATAAATAGACTTTATAAATATACTGTCAGTGGTTCTTGTTTATTCAATATTGTTTTCATTTGACTACACTACTCATAATCTGATCTTTATACGATTTTCTTTCATCTATTTTACATAGATTTTCACGATTTTATTTTATTTGTGCTTAAATTTATATATTTATTTACACTTACATATATATTCTTATTTATGCGCATATATGTATTTATACTTATAAAATTACTGACTATATAGATAACAATTTATATAAAAAGATATGTCAAATATACATACGATGATAAATTGAATAAATAATTACTTCACAGATGTATTGTACGATTTTAAAAGTCTTAATAGCTTTTGTATCTTATACCTAATGAGATATATAATATGTATATATAATATCGTATATAATCTGACCTAAATAATCAGTCAGACCTAATCAGACCATAAATAATGTAACTTTCATGATATCGCTTAAGTATTTATTGTAATTAAAATCCAAATCATAATTAATTGTATATAAAAATACGTGTAATTCATTAATGTGTTGTGCATCAGATGTGAAAAAAAATTAATTAACATAAACGAAGTGTTATATAAATTTTTCTTTATATAATACAATCTACACTTATAAAACTTCAAAATATAAATAATTTAACTTAAATTCATTTCTAATATTGAATTTATAGTTTAAATATTTAATTACACGTAATACTGAATGTATAAATAACATGATAATTCCAAATCTAGATTCATATTCTTTCATTCTCAATAGTTATCAATATTTTCATACTATTTATAGTGCAAAATTTATCTAATAACGGTAAATTATTTAATAAGAAAATTAATAAATAACAAAATATCAAAATTATCTAATAATGGTATATATATATATATATATATATATATATATATATAATATTGTTTAGGAATTAAACTGAGTTTGTGCTCTCCTAGATGGTGTGCGGGAGAGGGAGATAATTGAAACGGAGAGGTAGCCGGGTTGTGACAAGTGAAGACAGAGAAATTGTTTGTAATACTATAAAATGCCTTTATTTAATATATGTTGTAAATATAACACTGCATCTATCTTGAATAGTAATTTCCACGTCGTCGCAAAATTTAGGCATAAATTTAATACTGTGGGGTTTGGATATTTATTTCGGATGTTCGGATGCTTATACTTTTTACGTGCTTTTACTTAGTGTTAATATAGTGTTAGAATTAAGTGAAGGTACAGAATAAAATCGGTGTTGTAAGAGGATTTTGTTACTTGCTACATGAGTGCTGATTTCGGCTCAGTTGATGTGGTAGCTTTCAGTCGTAAATTAAACGTCGAGTCAACTGGGCTTCAGTATCTGGTGATTATCTCAAGCTTGTGAATTAGTGCTGAATTGAACAGTGTATAAAACAGCGTGCAGTCGTAAATTGAATGCCGCAAAAGATGGGCTTCAGTTGTCTTTAATTGTCGCGAATTTTAGAATATATATCGATGTAACCCTTTTATTAGTTTTCGGTCGAAGCTTCAGTTTAGTACTGATACTTTATAAATTCTTTTGTCACTGTTTCGTATTACTTATTCTAAGTCTTGACGAATTCTGTGAATCTGGCGGGACGCACGATTACAGTCAAATTTCATTCCCCTCTCTCCTTGAGGAGGTGTAGTGGCGAGTGGTGGCTGTGCTTCAAAGCGATATACCGCGGTTTGCGCTTTTACTCTTACGCATTGAAGCACCGTTTGTTGTAATCAGTGCAATGCAATCGGTATGTTTTGAATATAATAAAAAATTAGGCAACTATGCTAGTGTTCCTGGAAAGATATTTCCGTTGGTTTTCTAGAGTCATATTGTAAAACATGCAATCAAATCCAACTGACAAACCCAAAAGAGCAATCCCAGTAAACAAGGTAGTTAAATTGCCGTTGTTGGGAAATGAATATTCGATGTATGTTCAGGGAAAGAATTTGGCAAGCATAAATACATAAATTATATAAAGTAATTTTCAAACAACAAGGTAATATAAAGTAACCGTCGAGATTCTCTTGGAAACTCGATATATATATATATATATATAATTTTAATTATATAATTTAATTAATTATATATTTAATTTAATGATTAATTTTAATTATATATAATATAATTATATAAAATAATAACTTTAATTATATATATAAATACAATTTATTTTCTAACAATTTGTACTATCTTCTATTTCAAATTTTGTGTGGTACAGCATTGTGTGTTCTGGAATTAATCCGAGTGTAAACTCTCCCCAAGACGATGTGAGGGAGGCAAATAGTAGAAAAGGAGGGATAGTAGTGTAGAGTGATATGAAGACGGAAAAGTTGATTATAATAATGTATAATACCTTTATTGATAATACATGGTAAAAATATAATGCTGTCTTTATCTTGGATTGTATGTTGTTTACAGTTTTCGAATTTTAATTGGTAGTTATGAAAATAGCACGAGATCTGATAACTGTGCTAGGATTTCCGAAAGGGTTTGTCAGTTGGTTTTCTAGATTCATATTGCAAGACCGTGATGGTAATAGTGACCATCGGCTAACTTCAAGGTGCAGTTCGAGCAAACATAATCATTACAATATCATTATCGAGGAAAATAAAAGTCGATGAATATTCTGGCCGTAGTCATAGGCTCTCGGGGCAATCGGCACATCTGGCAATTAAAAAGTCTTCGAAATAATTTTCAAACAACGATGTAATACGAAGAGACTGGAAATTCTAACGGAATCTGGAACATTATGTTCACCATCAGTAACTTGTTGATCATTATCCATCCTATATTAGAACTGATAATACCGCAAGTTTGAAAATTCGCTTAGTCAGGGTTGTGTAGAAGTTTTTATTGTAACTACTGTGGAGGCTATACTTTTCAAGATGCAGAGCGATTACCCATACAGAAGGCCACTTGCATATTGGAAAACGCTTGTCTGTTAAAAGAACTAAAGTACTAACGTTGACGTTGTTGTATTTATGATACAATATCAAACTTGTTTGGTACCGCTGGAAATAATGCGCTTTCCAGCCTACCCAGAATTGCTGAACCCACTGTTGTTTAAATGGCCAGCAAAAAAGCAAAATTTGTGTTAGAAGAGTCGTAAATTCTTCCACCGTCAACGTCTTCAACCGTCACCGTCAACGTGACTTTTGTCATGCGTTTCAAATGATACTTAACGATTTAACTATTGCTATTCATTTTTATCCCATGTATCGCGCTCCTGGAGGATTGAATTGCCATTTAGTGCCTTGTAAACATAACCGATATAGCTTTTCATGCTCTAGAGAATTTTGGGGAAATAATTTTTTCAATAAATTCTATTTATAAGCCGTTATATCCATTATCTTTGCTCAATTTTTGTAGCAGGCTTCGTAGACATCGTTGTGCTACATTATAGGATTTTCGAAGTCTGCTCAGGGGCACCTTGAATGAGATTCTCACTACATATCGGCCTGAAGAGTTGCGAGAGTATATTTTTGTGAAGTAGTCCTCGCATTACTGTTCTTCAACAGTATAGTATGGTACCTCTTCTTAAATCCAAAACTTGATTAAAACGTTTTCCCGCGATATCAACTAATCATAAGTAGAATATTCATAATAGCGTGTTACCTCTTTAATCCATTCTTTCTTGACTATTGGATCAAACTGGTGATCAAATAAGTACACAATAACTAGCTCTGATATTGTGATATTTTTTCTCGTACCGCAGCCTTTGGTTGGTTTCCTTTGCGGTGCTGAATATGTTTCATAGTGGGACAGTCTTAGAGAACTGGAGATTGTCAATTATGAGTGATTGACATAGGTTGCCATGGGTTTAAATATTTGCGTTGTTGTAGTTTTCCAGCAGCAATTCCCAGCAGGCGGTATGTGCATCTTCCGCCAAGTGTATTGTACTAATCAGCTTGTAGGGTCCACCCTCTAATGAATTCCTCGGATAATGAAATTTTTGCTTATCAAATAACTCCTTTCTTTTCAAGATAACACTGGTAAAATTATCAGTAATTCATGGTCATGCTAAAAAATCACTATCAAATAATTTTCAAACAATGAGGTACTACGGAGAGACTATTGAAAATTTAACGCAATCTCGAACTAATTGACCTTACACTTTATTCACCTTAATTGCATTTGAATTCACGTAAGTAATAGATTTTGAAGATCATTAAATAGAAGGTTTTTTTAATTTATGAACTGAGATCGTGTTATACCGAAGTTGAATTTTAAAAATAAATTAATTTTGTTATTTATAATTTTTCATTCTCATAAAATATGAATATTTCTATAGAAATAATCTTAACAATAAATAGCCATGTATTTTTATTCTATAAAAATTAAAATAAAAACAAAATTCTACTACTATATTTATAAATAAAGTTATTTTTTAAATGTATATTTTATCTGTTTATATCCTATGTAAAACAAATATTAATTTGTTTTTTTTTTTTTTAATGATAATGATGTACATTAGATAAATGATTAAAGGTGTTTTTGTTTTAATCTTTAATCTTTAAATTTGAAATTCTTTTATGTAATAAATCGATCCATATTAACTAGATATATACAACCTTTGAAAATATTTCTAAATAAATATGTTTTTTTATCTGAAATGAACTTAACACTTGAAATGAACTTAAAATTTTACGACGAATTTTAATAAAAATTATAGTTTTAATTTACGTTGTGGTAATATTGTAGATAAAAATAATTATTATGAATTTATTTAATTAAAAATATATTAAAAATATTTTTAGACATCATTTTAATAGAACATTTAAAATCTTTGTAATTAAATAATATTTAAAAACATTTTTTTATGAAATATAATTAATTTATTTTTAAAAAGTTTCTTTAAATTATTTTTATAATGGAAACTTGAGTTTAATAAATGTTCTTACCTATATAAGAATATTATTCTAATAGTGTTATATTTTTATAAAATGTAATCGTGGGGTTTATTTTATATGTTCAACAGAAAATTAAAAAAATTTTAAATTGTAAAAACCGATATATTAAAGTAACTAATACCAAGAATTATAATGAATTTATCGAATGTCAAATGAATTAAACTTTATTGTTTAAGCTCCTTTCTTCAAATAAAAGAATTTGAAATGAGTTTATATACAAAAACATTTCTTCCTTGCGGCGCCCTCCATCTTGTAGCGCCGTATCGGTGTTCTAATATGAGAGGGTAGAAATGGAAACGAAACATCGGTGAATGCTGCATTGCGTGTTACTCAGGATGAACTACTGCTACTGTACGACGTACGATATATTCAACTTCTTTTTGTGGGTACGCACAGATAATTATCTACTTTTTTCATCTCAATTCCCTTTAACAAAAAAAACTTGCACTAAACTTTGAAAAAATATCCTTTCATTAATGAGGTACAAAGATTATGGATTTTATAAATAATCTGATGGAATTTCAATTTTTCAAGTTCATAGTTCTTTATTAACAGATGCAAAATTTTAAACCGAATTCTGTATCATTGTAATTAATATATACTCTTCCTCATAAAATAAACATTATATATTAATAATATTTAAAAAAATTAAATGCATGATTAATTTATTTAAATAATAATATAAATAAATAAGAATTATATAAATAGATATAAATGGTTAAAGTAATTAATTAAACAATAAATTATGTCCGTTCAAAATCTTTAGGATACAACAATTTATATTCACGTAATGTTAACGTATAATATTAATGGATGTAACATAAAATTTGTATGGAAATACTTTTACATATTTTTATAGAGTAGATTAAAGATTTACATAAAAAAACGTGTAAAATTAAAAAATAACATTTAATTGTATATGTGGCTTATACAATCGCTTTTGATTAGAATTACCATCCAAATAAAAGAAAACTAATAAAAAGTAATAATTTGACATAAGAATAAATAAAAAAGAAATATATATTTAATCATTTTAAAGGGAAATAGAAATATATTAGTTAGATTGTTAAATTGTTGAATTTTAATTGTCAAATAAATTTATATAATTCGATTTAACCATTTTGCATAATTCATAATCCTGTAAAGTATATCGGTATATAATATTTTTTAATCAACATTAGTTATTATATAAATCTATGTATTATTATTAAAATTATGCAATAATTAATAATGTTTATAGTTTTTTATATTTTCTATCTTTTTCAGTTTATAAAAACATATAATTGATATAACATCCGTAGAAAATTACCAGAAAATTGCACCGGTATCTTGTCATTTTACAAATCATCTAAGATTTTTAATACTATAATTAAATACTAAACAATATTATTAATTATGTCAAATAGTATAAACTTCTTTTCACATAAAAATCATAATTTTATAATAATATTTAAATCATAAAATTTTCCTCATAATAATAGAAATTGAAAAATTGAAATTATTTCATACAATTCTATAAAATATACTACTCTTATATACTATTATAGTACTCTTTATCTAAATAAGTAGAATTTTTTAAATATCTGTTGCGCAAATAATTCTTGTGTGTTTAAATTCTCTCCACAATGAAAGGAGGGAAGAAGTAGATAGTGAAAATGGAGGACTAGCTATGAAAATTAAAAACAGTGAAAATTAATGGATTAATATAATCCATGGTAATTTTATTGATAATAACAAGTGAAAAATAAACATTAATAAATAAACCAAAAGTTAAATGTAAAGTTGCTGAAGAAAATTAAGTTGAAAACGTAATTCTTGAAGAACCACCGATTCTTGAGAAACTGTTTATAATTAATATTACTGCTTTGTATTATTTTATCCTTTAATTATCTCGACCTAATTTTCCATATTTATTTAATCTTACTTATATTGAATTTATAATTCTTATTTAAGCCTTATTGTAGGTCAAGAAATACCAATTACTTATAAGTACTGAATAAGCTGTCTGGCAAGATTATCTTCTTGCTGATTCTTATCTCTAATCATTATTTAAGCTTTTCCCGCTTTCAGTAATAATCACTAGTGACTTAAATAAACTCCTTTTCAAGATTATTAATATGAAAGAAAATATAAGATGAACTATTTTATTCTAGAATAGTCACCGTAGCACTTCTTTAAATATATATTGCTACTCTAGTTTTTACTAATTTCTGGAGAATACTGGCTCTTCGCGGCCTCCGTAATTCTATTTAGGATTCGAGTAAAATTCAAGTAAAACCGTTAAGTGAGAAGTGGAAGTGTACGAAAAGAAGGAGAAATATCACATTATTATTATTATGCATTTTGCTATGTCTATTATCGGTACATTTGTTTATATTGTTGAGCGTCCAACTTGGCAACGAAGAGGAACTAAGGGCGAAAAATAGACGCAACAAATTAGAGTAATTAAAGTCCGTTACGAAACTGCTTCAATATTCTGGGAATCTCGAACAGTATCTAATATACATAAATAATAAATAAAAATATTTAATTATTTACGAAATTTATCATTTATGTGGTTTTAATAATAATAATCAATTAATTCTTAATGTTCATTTGAACTATTTGATAAAATATATAATTTATATATAATTCTCAACATGTTGCTTTAAAAATTCACTGTATTTTAAAAAATGAATAAATTTTTACATATTTAAACGTATAATGAATTAATTCATTTCATTTAAATATAATAGTATAATTATTAATACGATATTGAATTTTTAATATACTACAAAATATGTATTAAATTTTAAATATTTTAAATATATGTATTAATATTAAATATTAAATATAATTTTATTAAATTTTTAGTTCATTATTACAAATACTATACAAGTTTTTCAATATTTTTTAAATGAATACTTTTAAATTGTATTCTTTAAATTATATAATTTTAAACAATATACTTTTTATTTAAATACGTCAATTCTATAACATAAATATTGCCATAAATTTAATAAAATATAATGTTAAATATTGGTTTATAAATTTTATACAAGATAATAAAAGTACATAGGATATAGCTTCAGTTTAGTATATTTTTAAATGTTGTTCAGGAATCCGTATAATAAACCAACAGTCTCGTCGGCGCAGTGTAATCTGATCATTAGTGTTTACGAATAGAACAGTGCAGGGGAAAACCCGTGAATAAAAGAGTGTTATAGTCTGGAGACTAGACATTTATTGATAGAAAGATCGAGAACAATATTCAACGGAAATGTGCAGTGCACGTGGTCGCGCCTAAAAGAAATCATGAAAGTGAAGTTTTTACAATGAACGTGACTGAAATTCGAGTGAACAGATTACAAGACAATATTTGGGGTTTAAGTGTCAAATCTAAATGGCCAGGCAATCAATGAATCGCGAACCCGTCGCATTCTGACAGTACCTGAGTGAAGGGTCGAGTAACGGTAAAGAAAAGTGCGAATACTAGTGTAATTATC
>JAPYYT010003552.1:0-12484 GCA_030522565.1 Ceratosolen corneri | reverse complement strand
ATTCGTAAAATGTTAATTGAATATTCTAGCAAAGATCACATTCAAAAGTATATAGGTCTTATTTAGTGACTACTCGAGATTCTGTCGGAATTGCGAACATCGTCTATATTAATTCTAATGAGCATCTCTAGGAAGTATAAAAATTATTATGTAATAAATAATTAATTATTATTATGAATAACACCTATACGATAGACATTTATAATTAGTTTTATCTTTTGCATGAATTTTTAATCACATGATGTTTTAATAAGAAAATGGTTTTCCTCACCAAAATCTCAGATGACCACGCCTACTCAAGGATCGGGGTGAAGAACTCAAAACTAAATAGCAAGCGCGCTGCGCTTCAGAATTCTGCTTGAGATCAGTTAGTCTTACAATCAAATAAGAGATTCTCTACGCTGATACAAGATCGTCTACAGCTTACGTAACGCACGCTAGTGTTCGCGGAGTTCAACATGCGACTGAGATGACACCGCACAACAGGAGTCCACCAGCTGTATTTACACCTTCTCCTGGGCCAAATGATAAAACGCCGCATACATTGCTATCGTAGACTAGCAAACCGAAAAGGTAAACGAATAGAAAAGCAGACCTCAGGCAAGTAACGATAAACGCTGCTTGGTACTTCAGAGCCTGTTATATTCGCCAATAAACAATTAAACAAACTGTAAAACTAATAGGTCTTGTCAAACACCTTGACTTCACTCAAAGGAAGTGAAGGCCAATAAAATCATTAATAATCACCATAAATAATTATACAAGAATAATTAAAGCAATAAACTATTAATAAAACCAATCTAAGCTTAGCGATATTCAATTTATGCCTGAATATTGCGACTTCATTTCTTCCTACCCTACTATATCTCTCTTTCCACTATCGGACTCTCTCTCACACCATTCTGGGAGAGCTCAGCAGCGGGTCAACCCCGAACCGGTTTAATTATAATGTCTTGATACTAATTATAAATTGAATATCTTTGGTTTTAATGAGAAAATCTTAGCTTGAAAGATTGATAAATAATAAACTACTTTCCTGTAGTTTCGGTGAAGTAGTTGCTGTGACGGTCAGTTGTAAGTTGAACTGTACTTGTTGTTTCGGCAAAGTATATGATGTCACCTTCGATTGTTAGTTGGATGTCGCTTCTTTGACTTCGTGTGCAATTATGAAGGGAGGAGAGAACCATTTGGATGCTTGGTAGTGCAACTATTTTTGCAGGTTGCGGTCCGCATCACAATTCATATCCTTCCGTCCTATGCAGTGAAGTGAATTCACACAAAGCGTGTGAGTGATGTGATTAAGTTACTTCTTTTCTTACAGCGGCGATCATTTGTAAGTTGAATGTCGTTTGTCGGCAAACATGTGTGGTAAGAATAAGCAAAGAAGAATTACAGTCGAAAAATGTGCCATACCCCTGCCAGCATAGGACAATCTCTTCTCGACCCCTGGTTATACCCTATATAACCAGAAGAAGACAGCTTCGATCTCTATCCCGGTACGACTTTCAGAGAAGTAAAGGCAATTTAAGCTTAGAGTTCTATAAGCAAAGACAGCTAAGAACAAGATGCCTGAATTTAAAGAGAGAAACCAAGTATATGAACACAAGCAAGGCTACGGAGCCCTTCTCGAAGAAATTCAGCTTTCAACTTACAACTGACGGTCAAAGTTGCACGGAAAGCAGCTCTTTATTTATTGAACATAAATAAGTATATACATAGACGTTCTTAGAAGAAATAAAGCAACTTATACTGCAGAGAGTAATTCATACGTAATTATCTTGGTAATACTCCCCCCCTCCCACTGCAACTATCTGTTTCTCCTATTAAACATCTTGGGTAGAAAATATACTCGGGTTATTTCTTGCATAACATATATGAACTAAATGATTCGAATAAAAATTGCGAATTAAAATTTAGCTAATTTTAATGAATTAATAATGTTTATGACAACTTGTTAAATTAAAAGTATAAATTTTTGAAGTGATACTTTGCCTTAAAATTTAAAACACAGTTTAGAATAACATTAATGTTATCATATTAATTTTTAATTAATTTTATGCAGCTGCACTTCGTTAAATCTTTTATAAAAGAAATCGTAATAATAGCGAATTAATGAAATATAATAAAACGAATAAAGTAATAGTTATCAAATCCATTAAAGAGTAAGAGTTTTTGGAAATAACGATAATATATCCATTTGAGGATCAAAATGTTTAGTATCATGTCTATTTGCTTAAAAATTAATTTTTGAAATATTATTCCAAAATATATGAATATATAAAATTCCTGAAAATACTATTCCAAATTTAAAATTTCTAAATAATAAATATAATAAATTTACTTACAATTAATATACTACTAATTTATCCAATTTTCGTACAATATAATAACATTTTTTAAAACAAAAAGATCTTTAAATAATTCCTACGAGATTGTGTTTTATTTTTTCCTATATTCATTCATAGTAATCAGTAATTTTAGTGTTTTGATTTTCATACTATAATTATTTCATAATGAATTCTTTTTCTGAATATAATTTAGTATTTATTGATATAAATAAAAATAAGTATATTTATATTTTTATTTCAATTTAAAATATTAATATTTAATAAAAATATTTATTATAAAGATAAAAATCTATTGCTAATCCACTTAAGTAACATCTTGTTAAATACCTGAATTAAATAATAGAATAATATAATTTAATAGACTATATGAAAAGTAATATAAGTTTGCTGCTTTAATTTTATATTTATTCACTCTTACTACAAAAACTTAACCAATAAATACATTGAATAAAGAAAAATTAAAATAATTTAACGAACATTTATTACATTATATTAGCCTTAAAAGACAATTATTATATAATATTGTTTTTGCTTTCGTATCAAAACTAAATTTTCAGAATATAAAATTTATTGAAACTCAATGTAAAATTTCTAAAAAGAATACGAAAAACTATTTAGTCTAACTAATTGAACCGATTGAAAAAAATAAAATTGTATATTTAAATGGTTAATCTAATTAACTTTTCGCTGATAATGAACTTTATTATACAAATATTCATGCTCTTTAATTTCTGTTACATTATATAGAAGTAGTTTAAAAATACCATCACACCTTCTTCATTTGATTTTCTTAATGACAAAGATAAATGACGTTTCTTTTTACAGCGATTTTATGAAATTAAATTATCCGAGAAATTTAATCAAATTAATTTTTTAAAAGTATTTATAAAAAATATATGCAATATTTACTTTAAGAAAAATAAATACTAGTTATAAAACAAATTCAATCTCTTTATTATTTATAACATACTACTTATTCAAATAAGTTTTAAATAATTAAATTCATTTGAAAAGCTAACGAAATTGTTATCTATTGTATATATACTTTTTGTTAAATAATATGAATAGGAATATTAATTCTGTTCAACATTCAGTCAACAAATCTCTCATGACTGTGCCTGAAATCGCGACCTTCTCTATTTAATCACGCAGCTCGTTCAATAACTGCATTATTTGGAAACTCGTTTACTTATTTTTCTATTTCTTAGAATATTTACGCTATCCTAATACAAAATGTAAATATTAAAGGCTCAAATCCATGCTTCTGCTCCAATAGCAGTAATATATTCATACCAAAAACATTGTCTCCGAAATAAGGATTAGTGCAAATATAAAAGACAGTTACAAAGGCATTGAAATGGCTAATTTTAATATAGATATCAGACCTGTAATACTTAGTTTTGTCCCCTGTTATCATCATAAGTTATTTTCAAGCCAGCAGTCGTATTAAAATCTGTGTTATTTTGAGACTTGTGATATTGTAACAGTTTTTTATTGTTGGGTTCAATCAACTCGAATTGGAGACACGATTCAAATTAGGTACGAGGACTACGAAACTACGAACCCAGGTCTTTCTAAACAATTCATATAAGTTGACACCCAACACACCAATAAGCGGACATTCAGACTAAATGGAGCTGATCTAGAATTACGCCATTACTACTATACGCTTCAACTAACATCTTACTCAGCTTACAAGTGAGTGGCGAGACAAGCACAACCTTTTCATTCAGATTTTCTACTATCGTAGCGCAGCTGTCATATCAATACAACCAAGCACACTTAACATTCGGTCATATTCTGTAAATATTCAACATCTACTTATATGTTTATTATTTAATCAACCTAATTTTAGTTTCCAACAACAAGATTTGCTCGGTGAATAACATTCATTTCTATCACCTCTCCTTTCACTATCTGTATCTCCTGATTACATCTGGGAGAGAAAACACACAGGGGAGAAATCCCGAAAATTCATCGTTTGCATTTAGATATAATAATATTTCATATTCAATGAGTCAATTAACGTTTAACCTTGGAATTACACTATACAATACAATTGAACGAAAGGGCGAGCAAGCGAGTACTAGTTATAGCAATGGATGGAGGTTTAAGCTTCGACGATGTCCATCACAAATAATCTGATTATTTCCCACTGAATTATTAATCACAATGCAATTGAAAACGGCGACGGCAAATGCTACTCCACCTATTATACAGTTATATATTCATACTATACGCGTAGCTGGTATAATTAATCTGAATAGATTATAAAAATCTAATAAATTGTCTTTGTAAGAAAGATTTTTTTATATTACTATAGTTCATAAATGCAAAGTATATATATATGTCCTACATGCACATGTCCACTAATTCGATAAAGAAACATTCGCTAATAGTTTATTATTTTGATTCTATTAAATACTTACACGCTATGAAGATAAATATACTTATGGTGCTTTGTTACCTGTAACAAATAAATAATAAATTTAATTTATTGTTTATACATACTTATTGTTGGTAAATTATATTTATTATTAAAATTTATATAGCAACACATAAATTTATTAAAGCTATAGTAGATATTACTAATATTGACAATAATAACTATAGTAATAATAACTTGTTGGGATAGTTTTCAAATTAAATTGTTATTCATTCATATCATATTTAATGAATCTGATTAATTTTATCCGTAAAATTGAAAATTACATTTATTATAAATTTTGATAATCTTATTTACCTATTTATATCAATAAGTTCAAATGTAGTGAAAAACAAAGAAATTTTATATTTAATAACGTAGTTGTAAACTACGAATCGTTTAAAAAAGATCAAATAAAGATAAAGAGATTATACAAGCAATATAAACAATTTTTAATATATCAAGAAATAAAAAGGAACGATGAAAAAAAGAAATGATATATCTACGTATACATTTCAAATAGTAAGAATGAGTGAGTAAATCCGGTAATTGACTTCGAAACTACGGTGTTCACAAACTCTATTGGCTTGACTCAGTCGTACGCTCCTTAGAAAAATATTTAAATTTGTTCATTGCTCATTCAAGGAATCAGTAATACTGAATAGGAATTTTGCAGAATTTTATTATTTTACCTCATGTATTGTCACATATTATAAAAAAAAAGAAAAATAACAGCGACAGTACTTTATTCTTCCGTAATTCAGAACTTTCATCCTCTAAATTTTTGGTCTTTATTTTATTCACATACTTTTTTTATTCAAGTATGTAAAAATATAAAACAATACATTATAGTACTATTATCTTTTGTTCTTTTTTATTCAACTTTATTATTACCATCTACGATACATATCATTGTCACTACTATTTTATATTAATATTGTATCATATTATATATATAAAATGCACGTTTAATGGCATTTGCCTAGTTCCGTCACTATTCTTACCCTAACTGCGACTTCCAATTACGAATTTACGTGTATTTATAAGAATTAATAAACATATTAATTTTATATTCTTTTATGCACGCTAATTGACGAAGTACAACAATGGTATTAAAGATGGAATTGTTGAAATAAGTGGCATATAAAATTACATATTGGTACAGTTAGTATATATTATAGACCAATTCCATTATTTGGTTATTTTGTGAGTGCAAAAATTTCGTTAAAAACTTTGTGCACATAGATGTAAAAATGCATAACTTACGTGATTCAAGTTATTCTTCAAATTAATTTTGTTTAACAAATGTATACATAAACTAGAATTTTTAATAAGCTAAATGTTTAAATGATTATTGCTAATTTGAGCTTCAAAATTACGTATCAATAAAAATAATTAATTTTCACATCATAAAAGACTGCATAACTAAATTGAAATTTGTAATTGAATAAAACATTCTTTTTTTGATCGGATATTATGCTATTAAGGGTTACGAGAGTATCCATAGTATGTTCATTCCAAATTCGTGAATAATAATTGTACGTCCAATTCATATTAATTGTCTGTAAATATTCTATATTTTTAAAATATTTGTATTTAATGTTATAGAAATAGATTTCATTCATATATTGTACCTCCCTTAAAAATAAACCAATAAATAATTAATTACTTTATTATTAAATTCTTTAATAACACACGTAATATATAATTAATATAATAAATGTAAAACTAAAAAGAAATAAATAGACACGTGTTCGGGAATTAGCCCGAGAACAAACTCTCCCCAAAGTGGTGTGGGAGTGAGACAGATAGTGGAAGGGGAGAAATAGTACGGTTGATGAATGATGAGAAGAATGATGAAAGAAACGAAGATACTGAAGTCGTATGTAATACTGTAAAACTATCTTTATTTAAAAGTATTGAAATATATAATGCTGTTCCTTGACTGTGATGGTGTGTGATCTCTTTTTTTTTTACAAATTTCACATCCCTTTTTACTATAACCCTTACCTCCATATCTTTTTAGATACATAAAACATTATTTTGTTCTATGGACTAATTTTCTTCTTTCATTTAGAGACATTTCATTGAATTTGTCACAATTGTTAATCAAGTGTGCTTCACTGCAGCAATTGTAATTTGCGGTTTATTTGTCTTTTTCATCTGATCTTGGCATATTTGAATGTTTGAGATTTGCCATATGGGCAGAGGCTTTCTTGTACTTTACTTCCATAGTTGTTCTTCTTTACTTTTTATTGTTTCTGTCCCGGTGCTTCTCATGATCAACATTTGACCTTAAAGGAATTCTTCTAATTGATCATATGTTAGATCTTTTTTATTCCGTCTTGCACCTTCCATTCCACACTCTGTTCAGATATTGGCCAAACAACTGACTTATATGATGTATGATGCAAAACTCTCTCTCAAGATGTGCTTTTCTTCATAACGCAGTCTGTTATTCGAATCTCTCATGATGTGGAATAAATCTCTTGCTTCATCAATTTTAGTGGGCTTGAATTTTTCACTCATGAATTCCCAAACTAAATGCGCATGTGTTTGGATCTTTACATTGTTTTAGTTATCCATCAAAATCTCCCAACAAACCTCCAATGAATCATTCTCAAGCTATAATCTTTCAATTAACTCATGAGGCTCATCCTCTAAGGAACTCCGAAGATGATAAAGTTTCTCCATATCATTAAGTTCTTTTCTTTCTAAGATAACACTGGTAAAATTATCTCTGAAAGCAGTCCACACTGAGAAATCTCTCTTCGAGTTTCGTGATTCTTACCTCCGGTAATCTCAGATAGTCTTCTCTTGATAAACTCGATTTTGATTTTCTTTCGTGTTCTGGTGTGTCTATGCTAGGAACTGCTTTTTCAAGGGCAACGTCAAGTGCCTTTAAAGTATTTCTTCATTATTTAATTACTATTTCAATATTATTCCATGAATATTTTTTGAGTGCCTTAGACCAATTATGTACGAGTTCCTTGTGGTTGTCTTTGAATTTATTATGTAGCTGTTGAGCTTCCTTGAAACAATATCGATCTGATTTACCAAATGATCTTTAATTATATCGCTCTTTTCAAGAGTCAGTTTTCTCAATAGAGAAATACACATTTACAGTAATTAAACTCAGCAATGCCAAGAACTTATCTGACAATTATGTTGGACAGTTCTCGTTGATTTCAGATTCCTCTGTTTTCGACCTAGTTATCATCTTATGTTCATTTACATTCTTCAGTTCTTGCATGATTATTTGCCTTTATTATTTTACCAAGATTAGAATTCCAACAAATCAACTCTAATTCTACAGTAAACAATTGCTCCTGATAATCTTTAATATAATTTTGAATTTGGTACCAAAAAATAAAGCTCTATATCTATCGGTATTATTATTCATAATTTTACAGGTTTTGTTGTTCTATCTTATTGACATCCGATCGATCTGTCTTATCAATTTAACGCTCGATACCGATCTACCTCCTTATCGATCCTCAATCGCCACACCTTCTCTTTCGACTCATAGATGAGAAGTTGCGCGGTCTGGCCCAAACGCTCGATAAGGATTGATGATTCTTGCACAGTTCCGCACAAACTATTTTCGAACAAAATCGTATTTTGTAAAGACGATCGAAATTCTTCAGAATCTCGAGCAACGTGATATTGGAAAAAATACATACAACATTATTTTCATTAATGTTTGAAAATAATAAAAATAGAAAACACAAAATGTGTTGAATAAGCATTTAGCAAAATTGTCAAATAGTAATTAAACTATTAGTATATTAATGATGTAACCATACTAATAAAGAGAGAAGTGGTCTAATGAATGTAGCGAAGTATGGCCTAGCCACATGAGCTTAACCTTCAAACATCAAATTTATTTAATTAGCTTTAAATTTATGCTAACTGTTATAGTGAATGCACAATATTATATTAAAATATGATATGTAATGTGAAATGTCATTTTTATCGTATAATTATAAATGAAAAAAGTTTAGGGCTATATAGGCTACTGAACATATATATATACATATACTCGTTTGGTACTTCGAGTCGTATCGTCAACAGGTAGAGTCAGTTAGCGAACGACATATAAGAAAAGAGGTAAGAGAACCTCTACGTATTCTCTTAAATCATCTAATAGTGAATAACAACTACGTAAACGTAGAATTATATAGCATCTACAAATTATCAGTTAACAATTTTTCATTAGTGACAATATATAGTGATTATTCTTATAAGAATTATTCAGGATTACTTAATCATAATCTACTAAGTAAGTCTCTAATCCATTAACATACCGTTACATAAGTAAACACATTTCATATTGATTATTTATAACTATAAAGTTAACTATAAAGTCATTTAAGTTCAATAATTTATTTATTAATCAATCACAATTTTATACATAAAAATTATTATCTAAAATACATTCTTTTACGTACACTTAATATTGATTAATCAATCATTAAATAATTACAAAACTCCTTAACTTTATCCATTCAAATCAATTGCAGTTATATATATATATATATATATATATATGTAAGAATTATTACCTATAATACATTCTTATACACATTTATATTTATTATACAATTGTAAAGTTAGGAGTAATGCTACTACAACAAACAATCCGCTTCATATCCACTCTACCTGACGACCTACGATTAGTAGGGTGGAAAGTGACCAAAATAAAGATGACCTTCATACTATCCGGCTATAACATTGCGGTGTTTAACTTACAATTGACCGTCGCATCTACATCTGCTAAATCAAGAGCAAGAACATGATGGTTACCTCAGGGAGATGTTTTTACTGTTACGAGCAAGATGTCCATACCTCAGACTAAATTTACAAAGAGAACGATTTTGTTCGAAATTACAAGAGAGTTTGATCCACTGGATTTGGTATTCCCTGTACTAATAAAAGCAAAAATTCTGTTATAGAAAATCTGGAGGAAGAAGCTTCATTGGGATAACCCAATATCCCCAGACTTTATCAAAGAGTGGATTGAAATCCGCAGCGACATTAATGTAGTATCTAACATCAGCATTCCACGCTGCATGAAAACATGTGGAAATTCCGTGGTAAAACTTTATGGATTCCCTGATACTTCAAAAAAAGCTATGGCTACAGTGGTTTACATAACCGAAAAATGGAAAGATGAAACAAACGTCTCACTGTTATGTTATTCAAAAAACTTACTCCGATCTAAGAATCATCAATACCATGATTCGAATTAACTGTTGCCTTATATTTTTCAAAATTGATGAACTATATTAGGAAAACAGTAAAATTAGAAGCACAAGAAACTTATATGTGAACAAATTTATATGTTACCTTAACATGGGTCAGATCTCATACATCCAGATGGAAAGATTTCGTTAGAAACAGGGTCATAGCGTAGCCTACATACCCATTGAAAATATATTCCAGGAACATCAAATCCAGCCGACATTGCTTCAAGAGGGGTTTCAGTCAAACGAGTGTAAGATAAGAAATTATGGTGGCATGCACTGTCTTGGATACCAATTAAAGAGATCTGGGCGATTCGACCACCTTAAATAGACGACCAAAGCAATCAGGAAACCCGCAAGGTCAGTCCATTATTAATCGCAATATTAGAACCGTCATTAAAAGATTTAACAACTTCTAGAGTCTCGTGAATTTATTCAATAGCGAGTGCAATAATTTTGGGAGCAGTAGTCAAAACGATATTTGCAACGTCAATTATCTAGATCAAAATGGCATGATGAAACATAACATAAAGGTTGGAATATTGATGTTTGTCACTGACGAATGGTTTCTAGCGAGTAAGTGATCGCTAGCTCGAGTGATACAACTACATCCGGGACAAAATGGACTTACAAGATTTTCCACTGTAAAGACTGCCATTACAACATTGATCAGAGCAATAGTGAAACTCACTGTTTTACCAGTTGGAATCCAGGCTGATAATCATTAACAGGTTGATGATGGAAGGCGGAATGTTCGAGATTTCTAGAATATCGAAGTAGTTTAGTAAGGGTCTTTTAATTCCTCGAATTTGTCGCGTAAGCTTTCCGCCCCTATTTCTCCTTCTTTGCCAAGCTGGAGATTCGGCATATATAAAAAGACATATATCGATAATAGGTAGAGGAAAAACGTATAGAAACAATGAGACGACACTTCTCCTTCTTCGTGGACGCTTCCACCCCTCGCGTAAATAGAACTGCGGAAGCCGCGAAGGCCCAGTCATCTCCAAATCAACAACCAGCATTTAGTAGAACAAGAGCAGCAAGATATAGTTAAAGAAGTAATACTTATAATCTTTGGCAAGAGAGTTTATTTCAGTTCGTGATTATTACTGCTAAAGGCGAGAAATTTTTATATGAGAGAAGAATCATCAAGAGGTTTTATTTAACTGATTCGTTATTCTTGACCTGCGATAAATCTTAAATAAAAATCATCGATACAAGATTCGGCAACATTAAATAAGTATTGAAAATTATGTTCAAAGCTAATTAAAAGAAGGAGCTCACGTCCGACCAGCTTCAAAATACATCTGCTTAATTTTAGTTTATTTGTTAAACGTTTTATCTTTTCATTTATTATTATAAATAAATTCACCACGGATTATATTTATTCATTAATTTGCACTGTTTTAACTTTTTCTTATCTAGCCGTACCCTACCACTATCTACTTCTCCCCTTCTTTCATTGAGTAAAGAAGTTTTAAACACATACCGCAATTTAATAGTGAGTAAAGAGGCTTTAAACACATATCGCAATTTAATAGTTGTCGCTTTTTAATACCAATAGGAAATATTTAAAAATATGATTAGAAAATGTATCTAATTACTTCATATTTATAGATACAGAAGATATTTATAATGAGTCTTGCCATTACAATTACCATTTATTTAATTTAGGAAGGACTTTTCCTTGTATTAATACACTAGTATTAATAAAATAAATTAACAAAATACAAATTAACATGCTACTTAACAATTATAAGTACAATTACGGTATCAATCCAGTTATTAATGTTTGTGTGATAATTTAATAGATTATAGTTTCTTTATAACAATATATTATTTTTTCTGATAATAAATTTGTTTTATTTAGAAACGTAATATTCTTTTATAAAAAAAATTTAAAAAATAAATACTTTTTAATATTTATAGTGTACAGAGATACTGAATAGGAAGTATTATAAATTCTTTAAGATATTTTGAACTACAGAACTAATATACATTACATATAATAGAAATTATATTTAAACCATTGTAAACTAATATTTATTCTATAATCATATTGACTTATCTGATTTTACAATTTAATTAGTACTTATTTCATTATTGTTTAAATAAGTACCATATACTCAGGCTATAGTCTCTATTTCTTTCTTAATTCATTAGCCATTAGCGATATAGCTTTCAAAAGTTTTTATGAGCTTTTATTTTTATCTTGCTGAGAAATTTTTATTTTAGTTACAAACAAAGGAAAGATGCTGAATCTAATATTTGTCAATGCTGTTGAAATTTATAGGTTAAAATATATAAGACTTTTGAATAATTTGAAAACATTTTATGTATGTTATTTTTAGTACAATTTAATTGAATAAAATTTGTACATAAAACATTATTATATATACATAAATATACACATACCATATATGTATATATATATATATATATATATATATATATATATATATATA
>JAPYYT010003551.1:0-12486 GCA_030522565.1 Ceratosolen corneri | reverse complement strand
GCCTCCATTTTATTTTTACCCTGCTATCTCTCTTTCTCCACTATCCGCCTCTCCCTCCCTCCATCTGGGAGAGTGTTTTCTCGGGCTCATTCCCGAACACTTATATATTATTAATACATATATTTATGTATGAAACTTATTTAAGCATGATTTTACATAATTATTATTCTATTCTTTCAACTATATATAAATTTCTATTTAAACACTCGTTTTAATTTTTACGTATAAGATTAAGAATATCAAATATGAAGTGTATTAATTTGAAAGATGTTTTCAAAAATTTGTGTAAACGTAATATTACTATTTATAAATTATAAGCATAATTTGTAAATAGAATATTTATAAACAATATATAAATAGAACAGTTATGTGTATTCAAATTATATAAATTATATTATTAAAGAAATAATACTTTCTATGAAAATATTGTATATTAACTTATTTTTTAATTTCTATAAATATATAAATTTCAATATAATTACATATTTATTTAACAAAATATTCAATATATAAAATCATAATTATTATGAAAATTATAAGTTACTTAATTCGCATGTGTAAACATATTACTTCAATATTGAACGATTAAAATTATTGAAAAAATTCAAATAATAATAAATTGCATATTGTGCTGAAAAATCTATAATTTATACGAATTTTTTTATCACTCTTAAAATTATTTACTAAATAAGTAAATTGTACTATATATAAATTATTCTTAAGATCATTTTATTGATTTACTGAACGTTAATTGAGTTTAATTATTGTATTAAGTAATTTAATATAATTTAATATAGTACTAATAAATATAAATATGATACTAATAAGTACAAATGCAATAGTAATAAATATAAATATGGATTAATAAGTACAAATATAGTAGTAATAAATATAAATATGGTACTAATTAATATAAATATAGTATAAATTTAGTATTTTAATTATAAATATTAATATAAGATACAAATCTTTTTTAACATTTGTGAAATTCAAAATTAAATTGTAAATCATTTAACTTATTTTTCTTTATATACTTTTTCATTATATAAATACGTATAACCAAAGACTAATTATGATAATATTTTAACATTTATTTGATTTTGGAAAGTATAAACAAACTTCACATTACTAAAACATAATTTTAATAAATATTATAATATTATAATTAGAACAATGTTAATATTGGTTATAGCTAACGGATATTATAATATATTATTTTTTATAAGATTACATCATGATACTATTCAGATCTAAATATTTT
This sequence comes from Ceratosolen corneri, assembly GCA_030522565.1. Lineage (NCBI taxonomy): Eukaryota > Metazoa > Arthropoda > Insecta > Hymenoptera > Agaonidae > Ceratosolen > Ceratosolen corneri. Next base: position 11,225 of record JAPYYT010003551.1, on the reverse strand, counting down.
ATATAATGGACATTATGATATATTATAAAAAGTGAAAGTGAATTTCGTTATATTCATAAATTAAGAATTTTTATGCAACAATATAATGTATATAATACAATGTTAATTTATTTATAGGATTATTTCATAAAAGTATTAAGGTAGAAATGTTTTATATATAATATAAATTTAACTAAACTTAATTTAATTTATACATATTTTTTATTCTTATAATTCTAAAAAACTTTACACAATACCGACATATAAATCGATACTTATATTATATATTATATTACAAATAATAGTGATATTACATCATTATTATAAAAAATTTAAATAAATTTTTAAAAATATAATTATCTTGCTTCTGTTTATAGGTTCTTCCCTGTATAGTGCATGTATACGTACGTTCTACATGATTTTAGCCACATCTTCTTTATTCGAAATCTTCAACAGAATTTTTATCGATTGTACGTATATAACTACAGTCGATAATATAGAATTCTTCTATAATACTTTGAAATTATTTCTTTTTATCAAACACTTAATTTACAATAAATTTTAGAACAATTAATACGTTTATATATAAAAACTTGTTGTCCTGTAATAATAATGAAAATTATTGTAATTAAAATTATTTTTAATACAATATGAATAGTTAATTCTTTTATAAAAATTGAGCCTTGATTCTAAATATTATCAACATATTATACCAATAAATTAATATAATAAGATTCACATGTCAGATATCAATATATTCTAAAACTTACTATTAAATTTATGCTAGTTTAATAATAATTGAATATAGATCTTTATAAAGTAATTTCTTTAATCTGTCTAATCTTATTTATTTAATCTTCTTATAATTTAATTTATCTAATAATAATATGTTAAGTGCAAATATATTGAGCCATCTGTACAATATGTTATATTAGAGGTAATTACTACATATATTAAAATTAATATTCTTAAATATATTAAATATAAAATATCACTCAATATTAATTTTTAATTTAAAATTTATTTTAATTTTTCTAATATGATATCTTTTCCATGATAATGATTTAAAATATTTTGAATTTATAAACTTCCAATATTCCTATAGTCAAAATATAATATTTAAAAACATTTATATTAGATGTTTTTCACTACATATATTAGATATATAATACCTAATTAGTCTACTACATTTATTATAATAATATAATAATATAATCAGTTATAAAAACTAATGAAATTGCTTTATTATATTCATATAGGTCATGAACTACAAACGAGTTTTTGTGAATATTTCAAAAATTTTAAATGAGATTAATAATTCATGAATAATACTTTATGTACATATTGTTATAATAAAATGTATGATAAAACAATTATAATAATATTGAATTTATTTCAATAGTATATAATAAAATTAAAGGGATTACAAAATATAATTGGAAGTCAGACGCAATGAAATAAAAAAATTTCTATTTAATATTTATTGTAACTATTTATTGCTTAGCATTATAGAAATTTGCTAATTTACTTTTAAAAAAATAAAAATTTAAAAGAAATTTTTTTTAAAATAAAATGTATATAAAACGAAAAGAAATTTATTTATCTTTAAAATCGTAGTATATTTATATAAATTATGTAACAAGATTATACAAAAAAATTTAATGTATTTTAATGAAATATTTACAAATTTAATTTGAAAATAATGAACATTTTAATTAATAATATTTCTTTATAATTTATTTTTGTGAAAATATAATTTAAATTAAGTAATTAGAATAAAGTTCTAAAATTTTAGATATTATACTTTATATTATAAATATAAATTATAAATATTATAAATTAATAAGAAACAATTAAAATTAGAAATTACCAATCGAAATTAAAATATAAACATTTATAAAATTGTCTTATTAACTGATATATAAATATAAAACAAACATCTAAACTTTAATTTAATTTTTTTATTTAATTTTTTCAGAGATCTATAATGCTTTTATATTAATAACACATTCTCTAAATATAGAAAAATATCATTAAATTATCTCTAATCGAATTATTTATTATTTTTCAAGAATTTTCATTTCAATAAGTACGTACAGAATACAATAAGAATAATATAATGATATACAAATTCATAAGAAGAAAGAGGGGTAATTAAAAATGAAAAATTATTCATTAAGATGAAGCAAGCAATTTAGCGGTTGCAGTAACATGATGTTGATGGTACGGTATTTCCTGAGCAGTATAATAATTAACCTGCTGGTGTTCACTCGTTGGGACACTAAGATGATGTGTGTGTTGGTAATATGCTGAATATGATTGACCGATAACTCTACTGTCGCAACTGCGTGGTTCCGTTTTCACAGTTGGGGTGTTATTTTCGCCGTTACCTCCACTAGATGGCAGAAGCGATGTGTGCCCAAGATAGACTGAACGCTCTGACGACAAGGATGTTAAATTCGTCGATAATACTTTGTTATCAAGATGATGATTATGCTGTTGTTGATGTTGATTATTAGTCTGAATATGACTGCTTTTAGGCTCTGAAATTTAAAAAATTTAAATGAAAACGAATTTTGTTTCAATTGATAGTATGCATTGTTATAATAATATTGAATAGTATTTTCTAATGAAGTATAAGAATGCAGTCAATTATTTTAATGATAATTATGACATATTTATGATAAAACAATAATTTATTTTATCGTATTTTGTCTTTCTTATTTATTTATTCTGAATTCATCTAAGTAATATTATAATAAATTTAATAGATTAAATTTAGTATTATTATCATGTTACTATATTTTAGTACACGCATATATGATGCCTACTAGAAGAAAAGTTTCAACATGTAAAAGAATAATCAAAATTTTAATAAGCTATACATATAGCTTATATATATATATATATATATATATATATATTACTTTAAAAATTAAAATTAAATTTTATATTATATAATTATAAATAGAAAAATAGTTTTTACTCAAATTTATAAATATAGGTCTAATTATAAAATCATTATTATAAATCATTCATAGAGAATGTTAAATTAACTATATTTGTAAAGATATTTAATGATGTTGACAATGAATAATGCAATATCATTTTATTTTATTCAAAATACAATTTAAGAAAAACAGAAAGAAACTCAAAGTGAATATTAATAATTGGAATATAATATAAATTATAGTTGTATAAACTTAGTAACTTTATGTAAACAAAGATCTAGTAATTTATATAATTTAATTTATACCATTTTCTGTATTGATGATAAAGCCGTTCAGATTTTTATAAATTTTTTCTTAAAGGTTTCATAAATGTGTGCGTTCTATAAATTTTAATATAATAAAATATAGATTTTTATTTTCTTTATAATAATAGCAAAAATAAATTTTTTGTAACATTAATAATATTTAATTATTTTTGATAAAAACTAATATTTTGCCTATCTTGGCAAATATGTTGCAGCATTGTTATTCCAATATTGAATTACGAAGCGACTTGCACTTAATTTAAATAAGAAGTTCATAAAATCTTAATTATATTTATAAATATGTTCTTCATATTTTTTAATATTTCTTATTTTTTAAACAAGAGTGAATTGTGTTTGTAGTACAGACATAATAGGTATACTTCGTATAATATACGAACGTAAATGCCGTTCTGCTACATTTTTTTTAGCTTCGGCAGAATTCAGAAAATATAAATGTAATGAATAACGTAGTAGTAAAATAGGTGACATCGACAGTAACTGAATGAGAGGATTAGATAATAGGGAAGTAGTTCTGTAGGTTAGTGCTATACTTCCGGTGTATATAGTATTGTCAATATACTTTATTATCTATACATGTATGTGTTGTACATAATTAATAACTATTACATAGTTATTAAATTATAATGTTTCGAATTTTAACTTAATGGTATTCTATTAGCTTCATTTTTGCTAAATACATTAAATAAAACATAATCGCATTTATATCTGTAAAATAGTGAGTATTATTATTATTAATTATTTTTTGAATAGATGATGAGAATAATGTAAAATACTATTGTAGTTGTAAATTGCAAAATGTAGTAAGTTGTTTCGAAATACAAAAAATTTTAGTATAGTAATTTTTATGTGATGATATACAAAAAAAAAATAAAGAAGAAAATAAAATAAACAAAATAACTGATTAATGTACATATGCTAGAAGCTCACTCAATTATCAGTTTAAAAAAAAGACAGTGAAACTTTTTTGTATGCAGGCGATGAAGTACACTACGTTTAAAATATTTAAGTGGAATGTTGAATAATAAAAAAAAATTAATATATATTATATAGTTATTAATTTTTATATTTTTTAATGTATCAATTCTTGGACCTACAGAAATTTATAAATTATGTTAATATTTTTATAGGTAAAATTTTCTGCTCTTTTAATAGAAATCAGTAAAAACTAGGTAATTATACAAAATAAATGATAAGTATAATCATTGAGGTTATCAGATATAATTTATTTCAAAAACTTTGTATTAAATTCAATAATTATAAACTTTTATTATAAGTAATAATGGAAACGAATTTTCTTTAGCACCGTGAAGTAAATACAAATTGGATATTATCTAAAGTAGTTAAAAACATTTATCACATATTAACGTTTGAGCCTCTTATTATAGTCAGGGTACAAAGTTACGATATCACAATTCACAAATATATGTAACCATAAATAAGTATGTAAATATGTAACAGAATTTATTTATTATAAAAATTCTATCGAACTTCAATAAAATTTAAATAATGTCAAATTCATATAATTTAATAATGTACAAAACTTTAAAAATGCCGCTTTAAGTTACTAATATATTTAAATTGAAATTAATACCAAAGAGAACTTTTTGTTCGATAAAAATGTAAATAATTCTTAATATAGGCGCAATTTATTTAATCTCTATTCGATGTATCATAATAGTAATTTACGATAATGTAAATTAAATATAATTGTTTTAACGTATACAATAAAAGTAACTTTATTGGATGCTATCACTGTATTTGCTTCAATGATCAAAATAGAAAAAAATAATGTAGTAGATAAAAATATAGAAATCTGTACCATTGCATGGTGAAGAAGCATTGGAAATATTATTGTCATGTTCGGTAGAAGATTGACGCACATTTGGTTCTGACGTTTTCTTGGGTTTACGCTTGCGTGTCTGTATCCCATCTTTTCTCATTGCTAATGGTCGGTTAACTCCATGAAGTTTAAAATAAAGTCCACATGCGTTGCATACAGGCTCACCTTCATTATTGCGCCTCCAAAGGGTTGTAGTACGTGTACCACAGTTTGTACAGCATAATCCCAACCGCCTCGTCGCCGTCTGGAATTCGGAGATCTATCCCATTTGCTTACGTATATCGACAATAACCAATATTCACATTTAATATGAAATTTTTTTGTATATTTTCTCAAATTTTAAAAATTAAAATAAATAAATATCATGTATTAAAGCAAATATGATTAATATAATTCTTTTATTCAGTAATTTTATTTATATCTAAATAATTTTTTAATATATATCTTTATAAACTTTATAAATAAAAATTTAAATAGAAAATTTATTTTATATTTACACTTATTTACAGTATTTTTGCAGTTGAACAAATATAATTGAAAAAATTTCTAAAAAAATTCTTAATTAATTAATTAATTATCAATACTAAATATCATTTTAATTTTATAAAGTACTTTATAAAAGAAGCTTATGAAAAATTTCTATAAATTAATTTTATAATACGATACTTATTCTATATAAAATATTTGGAAATTAGTTTTAATTAATGATGTTAGATAAAAATAAGAAATTCAAACAATCAATAATTGAATAAAAGAGTAGGTGTATATGCTATAATAAATTAACAAACATTAATTTTGACTAAAGATGTAAGAATTAAAATAAAATTTAAACTAACATTTTAAGAATTAAACTAGAGTTTAAGTTGAAAGATATAAGAATTAAACTTATTTAGAATAACTTACCAGTCGTTTCGTCGGCTTGATAAGAGGACGATTCATACCATTTATTTTATGATAAAGACCGCAAGCATTACAAAGATAGTGACCAGTGCCGTCGCGCCGCCAAAGCGGAGTTGAAATGGCTCCGCAATTTACGCACTCCCGCCCCTCGCTAAACTGAAAATCCATAGCCGCATCTGCAACATTGTAGCTATATAGATATACACCAGAAATATTATTTTAATTGATTAACTTCACCAATATACTTTCACAATATAAAACTAAATGTACAATATTAAAAAGTAATGATTTGTAGATTTTATGCAACCAATTTTCTAATTCATACGTTACAATAAATTTATGACAAAAAAAGACACACGATCATTATAATAAAAAAAATTAATTTATAAAAGAAATTTTTTTCTTCTATTAAATATTATGAAATAAATAATAATCTATAAATTGTACATCGTGTGAGAATAAAAAACCAAAATATTTTATAAAATAATTTGAAACATTTTCCTTAGATATAACCATGTTTTATATTTATTACTTATTTTAACTTATTTTATTTTGATCTTAAATATTTTAAATATTATAATAATAAATATAATAAAAACTGTTTTTTTCACTTTATATAATTAAATTACTTCACTTAATTTCTTGAAAAAAAATCTATAATTTTTGATATGTATTATTATTTGGATCGTATAATATATAAATCGTATTAATTTTCATAATATCAATATTTTTCTAAATTATATGAACTATATACTTTGTACTTTTAGAAATATATTTATTCAATACATTTAAAAAAAAGAGAGAAATCTATCTCACAAAATTATCTTACTTTTAAATATTTATGAAATAATATGTTACTAATAATATCTTTGATACTATTCCATATTTTTACCAATATATACATTTTTTAACATTTTTTTTAATTACAATCTCACTAAGGACTTCAATGTTTATACTCGTATAGTTATTTTCAAAAATAAAAAATTACTCTATTTAACTATTATATTCTATTTAACTTAATAACTAAAGATTATATTTAACTATAATATTTATCAATAAATAATATTTATTAAGATACTTATTTTTTTAATATTTAAATTTTATTTATTATTTATTGAGTTTCTTAAATTATTCATAAAAAAATATTGTCATCACAGTAAATGTTATAATAAAATACGAAAAATATATTGATAGATTATTTTTATTTATATTTCTATTATTGCAATAGATTCATATCAGAACATTATAAACAAGAACATTAAAGTTATTTATATATTTATTTTAATATATGTGTGTGTGTGAGATTGCCCGTATTTAGCGAACATTTTCTACTACATATAAAACTTATCCTAAATTTGTTTTTAATTTTTTTTGATATTGTACCATGTTGATAAATCCTAGACAGCATTCTTAATAATAGTCCACTTATGATTTAAAATAAATAAAAGTTTATATCATTGTATAACTCATTTAATAATCGTGCACTTCATTTTCTTAAAATCAGATAAAATAATACATATCCTATGTTTGCTTTAACGAAGAAAAACTATCTACGTACATTTATGTATAATAATATTTGAAATATCTATAATATTCCACCCTTAGTTAATTTATGAAAATTTGTGTTACTATTATACTATAGAATGTTTTCAAAACCTTCGGTAGCAATTTATACTCCATGTAGTATACTATCAATCTTAAATGTCAATAAGGATTTAATATTAAACAAAATTCGTAACTATATTTTTCATCGATATCACTACGGTGATCGATATTACTACTTGTTTAACAATAATGTTCAAAATTAAAATAATTTTTAAATATATTATAAAAATATACTATATATATAATAATAGAGTTTTAAAAGAATTATAGAAGTACATTATGAAAACAATTAACAGATTTTCAATATAATTAAAATTTTAAACTATTGAATATTTTTAAAAATTAAAATCAAATAAATAATGGACTACTATAATAATTTAATAAATAAAATTAATTATAATAAATTTTTGAATATTACAAATTCTATTATTACTAATAATAACTTAGTAATAATCAATATATAAAATACAATAAAAATATCATTTAATTTATTAAATTCAATAAGTAAAATTTCAATAAGTAATTTATTAATTACTATATTACTATAGTAGTCTATTATTTATTTGTTTTTAATTTTTTAAAATATTAATTAGTAAACTCAATTATGAAAATAATTAATAAATTTGTAATATAATTAAAATTTTTATATATAATTTTTGAATATAATGTAAATAATTTGATATAATAATTTGATATAATTTAATCGTTAAAATTTTAATTGTTTTTAATTTTTTTGAATATTAAAAGCAAATAAATAATGGACTACTCTAGTAATATAGTATTTAATAAAATTAATTAAATGAAACGTTTGAATACTACAAATTCTACTAATACAAATTATTACTAATAATAAATTAGTAATAATCAGTATATATAATACAATAAAAATATATTTAATTTATTAAATTCAATAAGTAAAATTTAAGATTCTAAGATTATAAAAATTACAAGATATCAAATACCAAAAATTATAAAATGTCAAGCTCATAGTGGGAGGGAATTTTTTTACATATATACCGTTAAATCTCGATCATATAAATAATTTTGTTATTAAAAAATATTTTGTATTTAATTTTAAATTAATAAACACTTTTGGGGTAAAGTTAAATAAAAAATTCCATAGTGTATATACGTATAGATTTATAATTCTTATAACAATTGAGCTTCGTATAATTTTGGTATTTTATGATACTATATTATTTTATAGTTATTCATTATATTTTTAAGATTTTATAGGTAATAAACGATCTATATAATTTAAAGTTGAACATCATTTTACATTTAATCAAATAATAATCTTTAGAAACGTTACTTAAAAAAATACGTTATACAATAATTTAAAATATATATTAATATTTCATTTCTAAAATCAACTTTTGATAATCAAAACATTAATGTACAAACCAACCTCATTTTTATTTATGTAAATGACTAAACGTATTATATAGTACCATTTGTTCCATAATAGTTGTAAAAAGATATATCGAATAATTATAAATTATAAGAGTACGTTAGTAGTTTGCAGTTCATTAAAATCTGATTTGATTAATGTAATTTTAAATACAAAGAAACTTTAAAAGTTTTGTGTTTAAATTTAAATTTTATTATTTATATACATATAATAAATTAAATGTATTAAAGATAAATATAAGAGCAATCTACTTAATTTACTTGTCATCCTCTAGAATTTTATATAGAATAATATATAGTATATTATAATAATAATATAGTAATAATAATAATAATATAGAATTCTATAGAATACTATAGAATTTTATATATAATATAGAATAATAAAAATAGAATGAATTACAGAACTCATATAAAATATTTCTGTATAAAATAACTTAGACGATGCTGTATTATAATGATGTTTAGTCAAGTACTTTCAAGATTAAAATATCTATACTGTCCAATTACCCCAACACGTCTGTGCTTTATCTCTCATGTATTTTTTCCATACTTTTTTATTTAGGTTTTATGCGAATGTTTTTGTCTTTTTACTCTTTCTTAGAGAACCAAAACTAAATTCTCGAATTTACATAGAAATAGTGTTTGTAAAAATGGTTTATATATAACAGATAAATAACCGACTTTGATTCTCAACTCTCATTATTTAATTATTGTAATCGAGATTAAATTATAATCACGATTGTATATTGCATTACTATATTTAAATCAAAACTACTAAAAAATTTTATAAGAATAATAGAAATAACTAGTTATAAAAAAATTTATAATATTATAATGATTGTTGTAATGTGATAGTACTTATACTTAAATATAAGTATATGAAATGATTTAATTTTTATTTTAACTGATAAAGAAATATTTTTATGTGAATATACGTGTATATTAAAAAATATATTAAATATAAAAACCAAATATAGAAGTCTGCCAAAATTAAATCAATACAGAATTATTAAAAATTGTTTTCATACTCAACGAAATTTCAGTTTCTAATGTTCACAATTAAGAATGTAAATTAAAAATAATTTTTATAGCTTCACATCTCTTATAGCTAATAAAATAAATATACATGATATGAAATTATTTCTTAATAAATAACTTTGAAGATATTAATTAAAATAAAGGATTAATTCAACGAACTGTATTTAAGAATTTATATATACTGATACAAGAAAAATTATGATATTATTTAAATATTGTAAAACTATAAAAGAATTTTAAATTAAATATAATAAGCAGTAAACTTTTATCTGGCTATAATGTTCTAAAACAATAGAGATAGTAATTTAATTAAGATATTCTAGAATAATAAATAATGGCTTTTAAAAATTACAATGTAATTAATGAAAGATAAAATAGAATTTATATATAAACATTAAAAAATTAAAACAAATATACGTATAACGAAATTATACAAAAAAAAACAAGAGTATGAGATAAATAACCAAATAAATATATATATACATATATCTGTATGTGTATATATAATGGGTTATAGTGATACCAGAAGACAAGAAACACTTGATCAGAACTTCGATGAGATTTCTCTTCAAAGGCAAACCGCTATCATTTATCCCTGCACATGGCTTGCACAAGCCCATTCGTAACAGCTGGGATTCGTTATCCTACTTGTTGGCAGAAGAAAAATTTCTACTTTACTAATTCTCTTTTCTTTATTTACATTCATATATCTATATTACTTTGATTTATTTATTTATTGCGTAAATATTTTATTTATTTACAAAATTTTTAGCAAGAGATTTTATTTGACTAAAATAAATTCATATTTTTTAAATGGATTGTTTAATAATCTCCATCTCTGTTAATAGATTAATTGCTGTAGATATGTTAACACATTAACATATTGTAAAGATGATTATTAATATATTTTTAATATAAAAATTAAATAATATTTTAAATTACATCTTGAATTAGTATTATTAATGTTCCTAATTTTTTATTATTATTTTAAAAATACCTACAATATATATTTTATACAAATTAATACACTTATTTATAAAATTAAAACAAATACTTATTTTTAAAGTCTATATTCACTCTATTTAAAACAATTATTTGTCATAATATCTATATTTAAATATTAATATCAGATTGGTCAATATTATTTTTGTTTTATATAAAATATTTTACATA
>JAPYYT010003550.1:0-12490 GCA_030522565.1 Ceratosolen corneri | reverse complement strand
CTCTCTCTCTCTCTCTCTCTCTCTCTCTCTCTCTCTCTCACTCACTCACTCACTCTCTCTCTCTCTCTCTCTCTCTCTCTCTCACTCACTCTCTCATTCGCTCACTCACTCACTCACTCACTCACTACACGTACAATAATTATACCGTCCACTGTACATCAACAATGGAACATTTATTATTAAATAATTAGAAACAACACACACACACGTGTTTAACGATTCAATTGATCCTACGAATAACATCAGCCGTATTATACATATAATAATATATATATTAGCCCACTCCTTAATATCAGGGAGTGTATGCATTAAAAGCAAGTGAAATCCCTATCAGTAGGCCAGGTCGGAGGAGGTAAAGCTGAGCCGACTCCGAGAGTTAGGTAGAGGATACCTCGACATTTTGGTCCTTCGAGCCGGATTTAAGAAAGACAGAAAATTGTTATTACACGTGTGTGTTGAAATAGAAAATTGTTATTGCACGTGTATGTTGAAATTAAAAATTGTTATTACATATGTATGTTAAAAATTGTAATTGAGTTTGGAAAGCAAACATTTGAATTGAAAGAATTAGTATTATTTATGCAATTGATAATGTAGGTTATTTCGATAAATATACCCATTGCATAAATACCAACACTCTTTACTTCAAATAATAAGGTACAGATAAATTTTGCATTTTGATAATTTTCTTTAAGAATTCAAAATAATTTTTTAACAATACAAAAAGTACAGAAATAAAGTCTGTTTCTGCCAACTAGAATTATAAATTAACAATATAAATTTCCTTAGCAATATGAACGGGCATAATAATATTATAATTAATTAACTATAAGTTTAAATATTAGATTTATTTTTAAATTATAATAAACTTGAAATGTATTTTTGAATAAAAGAATGAAGTATGCGTTAGAATTGTTATTTAGAGTTACACATTTTTTTTTATTCAAAATATAAATTAATAGCAAAAGATTCAGTATGAAGGTAAGTTCTCAGTTTAAGATGCGGATTTTCATTATAGAATATCGATGAAATAGAGATAGTAATAACACTAATTGCTTCACGTTCTCCAAGCTAATCAACACATACTTACACCATAAGGAGTATACATTGATATATCCATCAGAGAAGTATTTAGTCTATGTTGTCAAAGTGAAGTGAGACATCGTAAGTGTACTAATTATAGTAATTTAAAGGTATGATTTCAATTTAATGATATGACAAATTATTCTGCTAATGATTCTATAATGCAAATAAGGTTATAATTAATATTGCAATGGTGTTTCAAATTGTCAATTTTCTTTTAAATTTCAGATTTTTATGAATATAATCGTTCATTTTAAATGGTTATTTTGTTTGGATAATAAGAGTTATTATATTAAAGTTCCCCATTAATTACAGTCGATATGCATGTATTTAATGGTTTTAGATATTTATTATACTAGCGATTAATTTTAGCGAGGTTAATATGGTTTATAAACCAGAGTGAAGCAGTTAATTAATTTAATTAAGTATATAAAAATTTTATTTAAACGAAGAAAATCAAAGCACCAGCTCTTTAGATAGAAGAAAGAAGAACCGTACAATCCTCTTTGCAATTTAGAGCAGCATATGGGCAAAGTCTCGTTAAAACGTATCAATTTTCGTGATAATACGACAAGATTTCTGTCGGGCGAAATTTAGTTCGTCGTAAATGGCACTCGTTTCTCACTTGCAATTCTGTAACTGGTTCGTGCGAATATTCTAGCAAGTTTTCTGGACTGCGATGGAAAAATTAGTCGCAGAAACTGCCTTAAAAGTTTTTCAGACCCTGACGTTGTTGCTGTCGGATCAGAGGGAGGAAGAAAGAGCTAGTTAAAGAAGGAAGTGGGTGAGTGCGAGGAGAGAAAGAGTGAGAGCAGCAAAAGGGAACAGACAGACTTTCTTGTCGGCGTCGCCACGTTGTCGCAGTTATGGGCAAAAGTGATTCCAATTATGTTAATTAGTCGGGCGCCACTCCTTTCTTCGGCGTTGAAGTTCCCTCGTTCGCACCGTCTTTTCGCAGTCCTGTTGTGGTCTTTTCGTCGCTCTCTCTCTCTCTCTCTCTCTCTCTCTCTCTCTCTCTCTCCCTCTCTCCCTCTCTTTCTTTCTCCTGGCACTCGCGGACTATCTATTTGCCTCACTTCTTCGTATAATTCTCCAACTCCTATTCTTATCCTCCTTTTTCATGCCTTCATTTTCTCATTTTTATTCATATTGCCCTTCAATCTAATTAAAGAACTTACGCGCAATTACATGGTTCTCATGCCCGCCCCATTTTTGCGCAATTCTTGTGTAGATTCCTTTTCTTTTTAAATTACTGTAATGTTTTTCTCTACGCTTCTTTTCGAACTATTTTTATTCTTTGTCTGTACTTTAAGGAGTCAAAAGTATTTCAGTTTATTATTTTGAGTTGCAATTGTCTAACAACTTTTTTATCATTGGAATTTCGGAGAAATGAAGAATAAACGTGTGGACGCAAAGTTTGTAGTTGCGTTTTTCAAAGAAGGAAATGCAATCCAGGTGGTTGACGAAGAAACTTGGAAAAAAAGAAAAAATTATTTTTTAAAATACATCTCGTTACAAGTAAAAAATATGATTAATTATTTAATAATTGATACATTAATACGTTTGAAAAATAGTTAATATTGATGTATAATTTTATAAATCACGAAAAAAAAGAAGGAAAAATTAGTAACCTACTTTCTAAATAATTGATTATTAATTTTTTTAATACTGAAATATTAATTGCACTGCTAAGCACATAAACAGCTACATTTAACTATAAGGATTTGTATGTAACACTAGCATTTCACAGTTAAGACAATTTAATACATATGTGTCCAGTTCAATGTTTTTGATATTTTACTTACAATTTAATTAATATCATTTAGGAAAGCTGGCCTTAACTGTGTAGCATGAATGTAACATTATTATTTTTATGTTATTACATAATTGAAAATTGAAAATTTAGTTATCAACTAACATAAATATAATAAATATTACGTCTTATATATTGAGATCAATCACAGGTACATAGTCTGCTACCTCTTTGTCACCTCGGCAACGAATCTTAACGAGTCTTTTCATGACTTCATTTACATATTTCTTCAGCAATCATGATTTCTGTACATTTTTATAATTCCTTAATGATTAATTTTTCCGAATAATCATTTTATAGCATTCTAAAATTATATTTGCATAATTACGAGTAATATATATTTTCTTTAATTGTTAATAAAAACTTAATAATTATTGTATAATTCATCAACTCTAGAAACAGAACAAATCCACTTTGTTTTATAAAAAATCTTTACTATCTGCGTACGAACCCCATTAATATATTCATTCAATTTACTTACATTTCTAAACATTAAAATATTAGTAATAATTTTTTATCATCAACAATCATTTATTTAGAAATAATATATATCTGTCTTTTCTTTCTAACTCCGAATTGTTTTCATAATTATAGTCTGATAATTCACATTTCTAAACTCTAAATGTTCTACCATTATGATATTATTTTTACATTAATTACAATATGTTGTTACAGATTTGCATGGCTTATGACAATCATACATAGTTATTTGAATAGTATCCTAAATTATATTCAGCTTATTTTAATTAAACTCGACATGCGAAATATTAGTTTTTTTCTCTAACCTGGAATACTAATATTCTTATATTAGAATAATTCAAATTCATTTTATATTATTCATTAAAAATGTAAATTATAAGAGTATTTTATAAAAAAATAATGTTTATTTAGTGTGTTAAAGATAGTCCTTTTATCTTTTTGAAATACAGGTAATAGAAATGTCTATGAACGAAAAGCCTAAATATCTAAAATAGTACTTTGTGCAAACTAATTATAAATATTTTTATACAAATAAAACCATATATATTCGCAAATAAGAACTATATACTCTAAATTGTTAATATGTAGTATATATATATATATATATATATATATATGTATTCTAAATTGTTTTAACATGAAGCAACTTTATAATATATATATAGATATATATATATATATATAATGCTATGGTACTATCTGACTGCTTTTTTAAACTACGTATTTTTACCTTTGACACGAGTTCAACTTCATGAATGCAAAGTAATTTTCCATTTGCTATTTTCTTTGCAGCGCTGTGGTTTTGGATTTTCTTTCCATGTATACATGAATTTAATTACTAGGATAACACGAATGTGTCCTGTAGGAGGTCTGAATCCCACAGGTTAATACTAAGCATCTTCGTCCCCTATATGCATGGCCGGACAGCTGTGGACTCACGTTAATGAATCACGCACAATCACACAATATTACACAATATACAATTGTGTGATAAACACAATTTATTATCAAACTCGAAACCAAAAATGATCGTAAAATGTTATTGCATTAATTTAAATATTGTACTTATTGCTTAGCCTTTATTATACTTATCTAATAATTTAACTCTCAATTATGTATTTTAAAGAAAATATCGATTCGAAATAATTGTACATGATATAATTATCTATACGCCAATCTATAGAATATACAATAGTTTTATAATATTACTTGTCACTATAATTTTTAACTATTTTTTATGAATTTTTATTTTTCTCGTCTAAATTAATATATAACAATTTTTTTTATTATAATCGCTTGATTAATTGGAATTAATTATTAATTTGTAAGAATATTTCTAATTATTTATTCTATATATTATAAGTGAAATTTTTAAAACAACATAAAAAATAATTGTTTGAAGGAATTTCTTATTTTTAAAGAAGTTTTCTTAAAAGTAGCAATTCTATTTAACAGTAAATGTTAAAGGTAATAATGAATTCTTCTATCCTTTCTTTCAAATAATTTCAGCATATGTAAAATATGACAAATAAAAATAAAATTTATTACCACAATTTTATATAAGTTTATTAATATGTCCAACATAATTACTATAATATTTAATTGCAGAAATAATTAATGTTTTTGTTAAAATAGAAATATTTTGTATTTATTAATCAAATAATAAAATTCCATTCAACTATTGAAGGAAACATAATGAAGTAATGTATAATTAATTAAAAATAAATTCAAAAAGTTAAAAAATATCGCAGTTTATAAATAAATTATTTTAAACATAATTAGTTTTTTAATAAATCTCTTTATTTAATAATAATTGTAATATCATATTTTAGGCAGATAACATTGATTAAGAAACATATTGAAAAGCTTTTAGAATTTTGTCTTTATAAATAATAAATTAAATAATTTGTTAATATTATTTAAACTAATAATTTACTTTTATCTGCCTATAAAAATCTTTCCATAAATATTCTATTAATCGCATCAACTGATATTTCTCTACTGAAAATGTTTAATACGTTGGGAATAAATTATTAACCATATCAAGTTTTCGAAAAAATTTAATATTTAACATAATATTTATGGAGTATTTATTATAAATTTAAATACTTAATTAAGTATACGCAAGTCATGAAATTAAAATGTAATATTAATATTAATTTTAAAAAATTATTTCATAAAATATTTACGTTTATATAAAATTTGAAAAAAAATTTCTCAAATTATCCAAAATTAGCAAAAAAGCATAAAATAATAGTAAAATGCATTTATTATCCTTAGTAAAATTTTGATCACAATTTCATCTACGATATTAATTCTAGTTACAAATTATTGTACTACTAATCGTGATTTAACAATTATATATTAATATATAATCCTTATCTGTAAAGATCTTGTCGAGAAATTCTATTATGAAAACATAAATATTTATTATAATATTTTCATTCTGAGAGAGTTCATAAGTTGTTATAAGCCTCTTTCTTTGAAAACATGAATATATCTAAGAAAATAGCGGTATCATCTTAGAATATTTTGTGGGTCAAAACCCATTCATTTTAAATTAAAATTGTATCATTATGAAGTTTTGATGTAATCTACACCACTTTTAAAGACTTATTTTTAATTAAATTGGATCAAGGAACAAAATTGAAAGTAAATTTAATTCTTGGAAATGGAAAAATCCTCATACGATAGAATATTATTTCCTAAAACATACGTGTATTACATAAATTCTATTGTAAACATTGCACAATTTAAAGATGTTCAGAAAAAAATTTTAAGCTTTTTAGTGAACAGGAAGTTGAAAAAGGTACGTTTAAAGTTTGTGAAATAACATATATTTATATATAAATGCCGAGTTTGGTCAGACATTGTGTCTGACAAGACTCGACACGCATCTACGTATATATATAGATATATTGACCATGTAACCTGTGAAGTTTAACTTACTTTTCTCAAATTTTTCTGAACTTAACAAGTAGTTTTTTCGTTTTTAAATTTTGAAAATTTTGTACCTTTCATATAAATTCGAGTTACGAGCGTTTATCTTGTAAAGGAAAAAATTTTTTTTATGGGTTAACTTTTTATATAAAAACAAATCTATCCTTTTACTTTCTTGTATCTAGAATGAATTAATATATTTCATAGAAACTGTTCGATGTAGAATACTCAATTACTTATAATTTTATATGCTAGACCTATCTTTTAACTAATTACATTTATATTAATATAGTAAAAAATGAAGATTTTAGTACTTGTATATGTATGCAAATATATTAGTGTCAGTAAAATTCTATTTCTCAATTTAACGTCAATCTTTTAGCATATTTTTAATTTAGAAATAACGTTATGAAATTAATTATTTTTCAGTAATAATTATATAAAAATGATACAATTATTATACAAATACATATAAATGATATAATAATTATATAAAATATGATACAACAAATAGTTATTAAATACATTAGACTTGTATATTAATCATAATTGCAAACAACAACTTCGGAAGCGAGTCCTAATTTTACATAACTATTTTAGATTTTTTTTGCTTTGTCAGAGTTTCTACTATTCTATAAACTAGACAGATAAACAATTCATTATATCAGTTTAATATTATTTGATATTTATTTCAATATTGAAATTCCATTTATTTATTCCTTATTTGATTTTATAATGAATATGTTGCTTTACAAAAGTTTAAAATTGAACTGAAAAAATTATTTTATAAATTTAGAAAATTAAAATAGTCAATACAGACATTCTTTCTAAAGTATGGTTAATAAAAAAATCTTTCCTTTATCAAATTAAAAATCTTTAACAATTTCATTCAAGTAATATTTATTAATAAAAATAAGTAAATATAAATATTATTAATAAACATTTTATAATAAATTGATTAATAATTAACTATTAATGATATTTTTAATAGATAAACATTGTTATATAAATATAAGATTTTAAAATAAATATTACATTTTTTAAAATGAAAGCTTAATAAGTATTAAATACTATATTATAATTCTTAAACATGATCTGCGTTTATTAATAAATTATTGATAACTACTCTTATATTTTTAATTACAAGGAAAAAGTTTTCTGAATGATATTACAATGTATTTAATCAAAGTTCTTATTGCATTTTGTTAATTGTCAAAACAATTTATTAAGATATATATTAATCATATATTTTACTTATTGTATTCGAATATATTTAAAAGCTTTAGAAAAAATTAAAATAATAAATATGAAAAGATTATTCTGAATAATTTAAAGATTTTCAAAAGAATTGGAAAAAAACCTTTTAGATCATTAGCTTCAATTATTTCAAATGCTCTCAAGGAAAATTTGAAATATGCATGTATTTTATTTATAGTTCTGACATCCATTTTATAAAATATATGGACTAGTAAATTAAAGTCCTAAATACTAATTTTTTATAAAATTTGAATAAATTAAAAATTTGAAAATTTGAATAAGTTAAAAAACTGAAATTTTGAATAAGCTGAACAAAAACTTCATTTGAAACACAGTATAATAGTTCAAATTACAGTTGATATATTAAATACCCTATAACTAAAATATTTAATCCTGTAGTTTTTTATCGCACGTATTTTTAAAGAAGACGGGAAAAGTCTCTAAGATCCTTTTGTTGGGTAAAAGGTGATAGATAAGGAAGTGTAAAGAGATTAATGTAGTAAATTAGTATTCATCGCCATATACCCGGGATACCAAGTTTTTCCTTTTGTCTCTCTCTCATTCTCTCTCTCTTTCTCTCTTTCTCTCACTGTCAGTTTTTTGCAATTTTTTTTATAGTCTCAGTCTCTTTTAATTTTTCTACGTACGAAACCAGCAACTTTTACCAAGTTTCTTTTTACGGAAAATCTATATTACTGGTTCTATTAGAAAAATACAGTCCTTTTTTTCTAACATTATTTTTGAATTAAAAAAAACTACAGTTACCACTTAATCACAGAAAATATGGATATGAAATAGGCAATAATAAATGCATAATTTATGATTATTATAGCAGAGATAATACCGAAATATTACATTAAAGTAAATTTTGTTCTATGAAGTTAAATAATTTTTTCATTAATTATAAATTATATTTTAAACAAAAACTCATTATAATTAGTGTATTATACTATACATAGAAAATTATTATATAGGAATTTCTCAATTTATAATGACATTTAAATTTGTCACTATATTACACTGTACATCATAATCATACTCTTATTCAACTAATATAATTACATTAACAGTAATTTCCAATCAAGCATGTATATCGTGAGATAAACTGTATATTTATTAAATTTATCAAAGCTTATTGCCCTAATTTATCAGTATGAGAATTTAATATTAAATAAGCTAATAATTGAGAATTAAAAGTAAATATTAATAGAATTTTTAAATAATTGTATGAGCTCGGATAATATAACCTGAAATATTCTGATCATCTACGTACTTCATATGAGTTGTATAATTTAACCAAAACCTTAGATTCAGTTTTATAGTCAACGTATTCGTTTATATACTGAAATTTTATGTAATATAATTTTTTAGTGAGTCAATATTAATTAGTTATTTATTAATTTACTTTCAATTACAATTAAGTTTGCTTTAGAGCAATTCTTATTCTAGAAAAATTAGAGTATGTAAATTATTATTATAAAATATATGAATATTTGTCAAAGATATACTGAAATATTAGGGCGGAACATACGATAGAAAAAACATTTAAAAAATTAAGTAACATTAAAACAGTAACTTTAATATAAATAGAAAGTTATAAAACAGTAATAAAACGAAAATATTAAGGTAGATTTAACAATAATTATTATATTCTATTCTGAGGCATTAGAAAACTTTTCTTCAGTTGGATTATTTTTACTAAATATTTTTACTATAATTTTATTCTATTTTGCTGTATATAATATTTTAATGAATAAATCAGTCATTTATTTAATTAAAAATCTTCATTGTATAATTTATTTAAAGGGTTTATTTTAAATGAAATTGACAATCACTTTTTCAAGAATTCAAGAAACAGAAATGATGAAGAATATTTTTCTTAATTTATATTTGGTGTTCTTCATAATTTCAATGACTAAAAACAGAATTTTCCATTCGTGCTAATTAGAAAACTCTAATAAAGGAGAGTTGTAGTAAGTTTAAGGTAGGTGAGACAAATGCGGAATATCACGGAGTCGGTATCGATTCACAGATCATCTACAGTCAGAGAGAGAGAGAGAGAGAGAGAGAGAGAGAGAGAGAGAGAGAGAGTATAAAAAGACCGCTTCATGCTGTCATGAATCTCTTCGTACTTAATATTGGAGTGGATCTTAGAGCCGTTGGTTCCTGTCGAATTGGTGACAGAATTGAATTTCCCAATAATTTATTCCTTTACTATTGGTTATGTGAGTTTTATGTTCCTTAACTTAACCTTTTTAAAATAAAATTGAACACATCAATATGATTTTATTTTATTTTGCTTCACATTCGTGTTAAAAATATACAGTTACAGGTATGCAATGGGTAAAGATATAAATGTATGTCGAGTTTGTATGTCTTTGGTGCATATGAAATTATTTATTCTCAATTAAACAAATACAACACGTAAATAAAGTGCATCTTACGCGGCGCGTCTTAGTTGAATTTAAAAGTTAAAACAAAGGCTCATGGTATTTCGATTTAATGTTACTCATTGTATGCTTTGCCTATATTTATTCTGTTAGATACTTCTTATATATAATTTTTGTGAAAACAATATTATATGCAAGTAATATCAATAACCATATATATATATATATATATATATATCACTTGTGGCTTTAATAATTGCTTTATTTATATGTGTATCAAATTATTTTATGCATATCACTGAAACCGTATGATTGTGACTTTGAACTGACATAAATTTCTTAATTAACGATCTCAATAATATAATACGAAAGAAAACTTAAACCAAAATTGATGGCAACAACTGTCCGGTCAATCAGCGAACTTAACTAATTTGCATCGATCGTGCAAAAAAGACTGGAAAAGTCCGTTATCACTTACCATCTCCATTAATCGAATCATTTCCCAGGAAATTCTTACCGTGCAACTCCCAATCATAAATCTTCTCGATTTCCTTTAGCAACAAAGTTAACTCCCATGAAAGAAAAGTTGCGGCACTCGTCGCGTCCATAGGTCGGTGTGGGTGGAGGGGCGGTAATGCTGCTCCCAACCAAGATTAATATTGTTCGCTCGGCCGCTCGTCACGCGGTGTCAGAGGCTCGAGTGTCGGGGACGATCGAGAGACGCAATTGGAATGCCATCGCGAGAGAATCGTTATACCGGCGTGGGGAAGGAAGGTGGGCAGCGGATTCGTTTAGGCAGGGAGGTTTGGAGAGGAAGAGGACCGGGTCGATCGATTTGGGCGAGTGCAACGACGTGAGGGCTTCGAAATGATATTTACCCGTCCACGACTAAACACGGTGAGGCAAATTAATGGCTTGTTGTTCCGGTGGTGTTCCTAGGTCACCCATATTGACCAATGTAGTAATCGAGTGACGTTGGAATACACACGTATGCTTTACTCGCGTTCTGGTAAATGAAATGTGCTACTTCTAATAAAGAAATGCATTTATAATATACTGGGGTGCGTGCAACTAGATTCGCTGCCCCAGCATGTGTGAGGGAAGGACGGTGAAAATCGATGGGACGCGGCAAAACAAGAAGAGAAAGAGAGATAAAGTGAAAAGCAAAGAGAGAGTGGGAGTATTGAAAATGGAATTGCGCTCCCTGGATACAAGTAATTTATCTGCGCCCATTTTCGCGCAGTTGCGACTCTTTCGTTAATGTATTATTACAGAAACTTTGTTTATACTATTGAAAAAATTAGTACATGTAAATGCACTTCTCTTTACCTGGATGAAGAAGAAAGTAATAGAGCCTTAAGAGGAGAAAATTTGGTATATATACCTGTTAACTTTCAAGTAAGAATATTTTATGTTGATCCACGAAATTGAAACTTTTGTTATGTATTTTTTGTAAAACTGCTTTAAGTACTTCATTGTTCGAAAATTACAAAAATAAAATTGTGAAATAAAAGATAAACAATAAGAGATCGATAATCGATTTTCATAAATATTTTTCAACAGCCAGCTTGTTCATTAAAAATAATTCATTCACTATCTGGTCAATTCGATTTAAATTATTTATTTTAAAAATTGTAACACACCTTATTCGTATAGATTCACAGTTTATATTATAAAACTTTCTCCCTTTATATCCGTTACTATTGTACTACGATTATAAACAAAAATATATTTACCCTTTAAATATTAAATGCACATACATGAATGTAAAGTTCATTATAAGATAAAAAAATTAATTTTTTTTGTATAAAATTTCATCAAGCAATATTCAATAAACAAGGTTCTCTTAATTAACGTGCATTTAGAATGAATTTTAAAGTTTTAATTAACTAGGCGAATGAATGAAAGTGGATCAAGTAGTTTGTACGTTATGTAAAAAGTTCATAAAGTGATCCATTAGCAGGTGTACGAAATTATTCAAATCACTTGGTGAAGTTCATTTATAAAGCCTTTATTCGTTAATTTTTCCTTGCATTAATTTTATTACCCTTTTGTAACTATAGTATTACTCTCGCTTGATGGCTTTCCTCTCTCTTCACACTCGATCGCTCTCCCGCTCGCTCAGGCTTCCTATGATCTCCCTTCCCCCGCTAACCGTCGACTCATGTACCACTCTTTCTTACCATCGCTCTCTCGCTCTCTCTCTCTCTCTCTCTCTCTCTCTCTCTCTCTATATATATATATATATATATATATATATATATATATATAAATTTTCAAACTCCAATAATCACAGATTCGCAAAAAAATTTATATGACAATGGGTGAGCAGCGGCAGTTTACAATTTACACGCGCGCGCGCAACATAAAATTAGCAAAGCCGCTCTTGAGCGCGTGCGACTCCGCAAAATCTGCGCACACGCCGTCTGATTGGTACTTTCGGGCTTCGATCCCTTTGATAGGACCGCCCGCGGCGAGTAACATTTTAATCGGACAAGCGGCCACCGTGTTGCTTTCTCCGTTTCTT
>JAPYYT010003549.1:0-12495 GCA_030522565.1 Ceratosolen corneri | reverse complement strand
GGGACACATCCGGCAATCATAAACGTATTGAATGTACGAAAAGAATTTACAAAAAAGAGGTAGTACCGAGAGTCGAGAAACTGCATGATTCTCGAACAGTTGTCACTTCATGAATTACACATCAGTAGCGGCTTCCTTGATTACATTGGTTATGCTTGCTCGTGCATCCCTACGTGCAAGACGATTGAATGTTGGTGGCTACTTTTTCTGTTTCGATGGCGTCGGGCGAGTAGCACAATTCAGAGCCCTTGCTTGCCTCTCAGTGCGCAACTTGATGCCAGAATGTCTACATGCCTACACTGGTCGCTGAGAAGCTAATCAGTATACACAACGTTTTATTTATTTATGAGAGATCGAAAGATCGGTACTTCGATCTGGAGGCTAATGCGAATCTGAATAGCGCGCCGAAGATGCGATATTTAAAGTCTTCACCCCGCTCTTCCTCAAGGGGGACTTTTTTTGCTCATCTATGAGAGTGGGAAATTTCGTCATTGGTTAACAGCTAATTATTCAGTTGTAATTGGTGCTCTTTGACCGATAGTGTCGACGCCCTTTTAGGCGGTGGGGGCATCAGAGTGGCGACCGGTCGCTTGTCGGACCACCGGGTTGGCGCGTGAAATCTTATACCGAAGATTCGGCCCGTAACGTCGCCTGATGTTTTGAAAATATGCATTGATTTGATGTGTAAACTATTCGTATGATGTTTGGCAACTGTGCGTGGGTTCTCGGAAGGTTTTCTTCGTTAATTTTACGATACGCGCCTTGCAGTGCACGTGATGATTATATTGACCGTCGACGATCTTTCGAGTGCAGTGCTGGGAAAACTCGACCTTTTCAAATCACTGTCAACGCGAAAATATATGATGTGTTATCGGACATTCGTTGGCTCTTCGAGGACATCTGGCAATCATAAATATAAAAAGTATTCTAAACAAATGTCAAAAGAAACAATATTATTTAGGGACTTTCGAGATTCTTTTGGATTCTCGAACACTATTTAAGAGAAGAATTATAAGAAAAGAAGCATTAAAATCTTCAAAAGCTAAAAATATGTGCTATATACGAAAATAATGCATTTAATTTCGAATAACGGACATAATTTAGTTAATAATATTGTAGTTTAATTGCAACGCGTACTGGATGGCTAATCAGATCAGATGGGAACGAACTATCGGTGGTAATTAAAAATTATAGAAATATGTTGAAGATATCTTCGTAACTCAATCGATTTCGAAGTGATTAGATTGATATCATTTTCAACGAACTTCGATATTATATTCTTACCAATTTCCATCTACCATCCAAAATGTGAGACATTACTAAAGTGACAATTCTTTTCGTAAATTTATTTGGACCACTAATAATAAACAGAATGTCGAACATCTATAGCATCTATAACACCCTCACAAGACACATCATATATATTACAATATAAATATATCATATAATACATCTCTTAAAACATTATTGTTCGGGAATTAACCCGAGTGTCAGTTCTCCTCATGATGGTTTGTGGAGAGGCAGCTAGTGGAACGGTAAACAAAGCAGGGTAGAAAGAAATAAAGTCGAAGAAGTCGTATGTAAAACTGTCTTTATTGGAAATGTATTGAAAATACATGCAATTGATAAGTTGAGAATAGCAAGAAGTCAGAAGCAACCCCCATGATTACACCTCTCATGCTTGCTCATAGGTTATCCTTGATTAAATGCCGACAGCCGGCTCACGTGTTTCCATCTTGTCTAGCAAGTAACACAACCCAGCAGACTTCTATTCTTATTTATCAGCGTCAACTTGAAGCTTCTCACATTTATTCCGGTCATGAATCGTGAAAACTTTACTTTTAACAATTTTGTATTATCTAACTAAGAGATTTAAGGTCGTTGGATTTTTATTAAATTCTGTCGTGGAACGCTGATGGCGCGATATTTAATATTTTCATCATGTTTCTTGCTAGGGGGTGTCTTCTAACTCTATGAGAATGGAAGCTAATTATTCAGCTGTCATTGGCGCCCTCGACCGGTAGTGTCAACACTCATTTGAAATAATGTGGAGACGAAGTGGTGGCTACGCTCAGAAGCGCCATGTCGTCCGTTGTTGTCATTTTTCAAAATATGTATCGGTACATTATGAAAATAACCTGATATATAGCAACTAGGCATATGTTCTTATAAGGTTTTGTCCGTTGATTTACTAGGCTTATATTGCAAGCATGTGATTGTCGTATTGACCATCGTCGTATTTTCGAGCCGCAGTACGAGTAAACAGAGTCATAAAGGTGAAAAAGGATACTCGATGTATTTTCTAGTTGTGTTCGTAAGTTTTTGAACACATCTGGTAATCATAAACATATTGAATATTTCAAAGAAATTTACAGAGTAAAAAGTAGTACACACGCAGTCGAGAAACCGACAAAATCTCGAACAATTCTTTACTTAACAATAAGTATTTTTAATTTATATGCTCGAATTCACTATAATAATTTATATACTTGAATTTACTACGTAAAATTAAAAATAACAGAATTAATATTTTCAATTAAATTAATTAACAACATTTAGACTATCAATTATTTTTCTATATATAATATAAAATATGTTATAATTTTAGATTTTAAGTATAAAGTGAAAGTATAAAGTGCCTATTGTATTATGTTGGTTAACTATAAATTTATTGAGTAATTTTTTCCTGGATTGAATAAATGATGAAATTCTTTATGTATGTATTGTGAAACGTTTAAAATGAAATGAATATAAATATAATGCAAATTATTAATAAGAAATTATTAAGAAAATAGTTATTAAAAATATATATATAGTGTTTATAACAGGTATGGTATTGTGCACCAAAATTAAGTTATTTCACGTAATAGAGATAATTTTTTCGTAGTATGTAAAGATATATATGTATATATATAGATATGCATACTATGTACTTATATCCCCAATGTTTAAACAAATTCAATTTAGTATTCAATAATACTCGTATTGGCATTCGTAGGAACTTTATTGTTTATTTTACTCACTTTGATCTCATGATTACGCCTTCAATAATATAATATTTTCAACAAATTCCTGAAAGGAAAAAATTAAAATGTTATAACTTTAATTATTTTAATATTTGTCCTATTTTATGAGATCATAATAAATACATTACATAATTTTTAACATAAAATGTTAAGAATTTATTTTATTTTATATTTATTTGTAATAATAATTTGTTTAATTTTTAGTTAATTACTTAAAGCAATGAATAATTTATTTTATTTAAATATTTTTAATAACAAAATATTTTGATTAAATAATTTTACGTATAAAAAATATAATATAATAATTTCAAAAGCTTTAATATTCTTCTATTATTAACTAAATTCCTAAAATTAATTCGAGATAATATAAAATTTAAAATGAATTTAAGAAATGCATTGATGAAAATTTTAAATAAAATTTTAATGTATTTAGTCTTGTAACGCTTTTTATTATAATATTAAAATCAGTACAAATTCTTTGCATTGATAGAACTAAAGCTTTATTCAAATAGTGTTAGAAATAAAATAACGTAGGATAAATATAAAAATGACGAATGCTTTCTTATACATACAAGTATACAATTAAAAATGGTATGTCTATATCTTAAAATATAGACACTGTATATATATTTATTTTCTAAAATATGATTACATCTGTTTGTAGCAGTCTAATGAACTTGTTTAATGATGTAATATTTATATTTTACTAAAAAAAGATCAATTTAATTAAAAAAATTGCATAAAAAGTAATTCAATAATAATAGTATTATTATATTATTTTCATAATACCATAAATAATGCGATATAAAAATTTAAAAAATATTATTATAGGAACTGTTGAAATATATGATATAACATACGTACATTGATTATACAAGATTTAAATGTATACTATGTTTTTACTCTAACTTTACATTGATGTTTAAATTACTCAACAGGTTAAATGTAGATGAAAATGTTATAAACTTAAATATACTTCAAATGGTTTTTGAATATTCTGATTATTCAAATTTATATTTGTCTTAAAAACTACATTTCATTATATAGTAATTT
Organism: Ceratosolen corneri; assembly: GCA_030522565.1. Classification (NCBI taxonomy): domain Eukaryota; kingdom Metazoa; phylum Arthropoda; class Insecta; order Hymenoptera; family Agaonidae; genus Ceratosolen; species Ceratosolen corneri. The sequence goes on along the minus strand of JAPYYT010003549.1, from coordinate 8,416 downwards.
CATTTAAATTTATATTCGATAAAAAATTATACTTTGCAATAGGAAAAGGTAAAATGTATTATATTTATCAATTATAAGTAAATATAATTATCTTTAAAAACTCATTAATTTAATTTATTCAAAACAATATAAAAAAATATTTCTTTACTTATACCTGTAAATATTGTTATAAATTTAAATATATTGTTGAGTAGTATTTAGGAACGTCGGTGCATTATGAAAGAGATTTTTATTTTTAATAAAATACAACATTTATATATCAGAATTATAACGTATTAAATAATCCTTTTTGTATATAACACGAAGAAAATGAAAAGTTCTGTGACAAAAATTATTATGTTAAATATATAATACTATTATCAATTTTATTAGTAATAATCTCTTACTTTTACAACGATATACTATATTAATTTAAATCCAAATTATTATTTTAATAGTTACAACTACAATTATAGTTTTCAATTAAAATTAATTTCTGTAAATATGTTTTTATTACTATTCAGTCTAATTAGGTTTTTATTTCAAGTTTCTTTATATTATGAAATTCAATAGTTTTTTCAAAACTATTTAAAAAAAACTATTCAAATCCATTTGTAATTTGATTTATGATATATATATATATATATATATATATATATATAGAGAGAGAGAGAGAAAGAATATATTTCTAATTATTATTGTTGATAATTGTAAAACTATTTATAATTTTAATAAGTATTGTATATTTATATTTTTGAAATAAATAAAAGTAATTTTTAATATTTTTCTTTTCTTTTCTGTTTAAGTGAGGATATTTATATTGAAGTATATTTATAAAAGTAGTAGTTTATCTGAGTAAGTATAAATGCAAATTAAAGGAATTTGATAAAATATCTTATATTGGCACATTAAATATGAATATAATTTATCTTTAAAAAATAATAGCATATAGTTAAAACATAATAACAATCAACGTTATTATATCTATCATACATATGAATATAAATAATAAATTACATATGAAAATATATGTAAATATTCAATATAGTTTTTAAAAAATATGTTATCACTTTCATAAAGACGAGTTTCTCAATAAAATAGAGGTATTTATAAAGTAGAGTTTAATACCGATTAAAGGTTATTATTTTAGAATAAAGTAATATAATTACATAATAATTATTTAAAGTATATATTAAATGTTTCAGATTTCTCAAAACTATAATATGAATAATATAAACATCTTATATAAACTTATATAATATAAACATCTTATATTAAGTGCACTTAAGACTAATATTCATGAATCATAAATACTAATATATATGTCATTATTTACCTAAATCAATGCATTTTAGTTTCCATAAAAGAAAAAATACTCTTCTAAAAATTTCATAAATATATTAATTCTAAAATTTATTGTATATTCAATGAATATTTTTGTCTGTATGAAAAACTGGTAGAACTATATTTGAATTATTTATTTATAATTGCAATTTTTAAATTGAGATATCAAACAAATTTTACCCAAATAACTTATAATTCATATTTTTAAATCTAGTATTATTTATACATGAAAGTAATTGACGCTAATTGTTCAGGATTTGTATTAGTTTTGATAACCTGATTAAATAACAATATTTATTGTCTAAATTAAATGGTAATATTCTGACTACAGTTGTATATTATAATTCTATATTATTCTATTAAATTCAGATTTAGTTTTTGTATAGACATTGTTTATCTCCGTTTCTGTGTGTCACACTAATATAGTCATTTATTCAATTATTCAAACATAAATGAAAAATAAGTAAAAGTCATTTTTAAATTAATTTAAGCAAATTGAGGCTATACTTTCTTTTTATATTAAATAATCCAAAAAATTATTATTAAAATATTGATGAATTTAATGCTGTAACTTTATACCTATAAAATAATGTATAAATGTCAGAGATTAAAAATAAATTGTTAGAGATTATGTATATATATTGGCTGCATATTAATGAAGAATTTATAATACCCTCAGATCATTAAATTTAATTTAGTATATGGCCACTATATCTAATTAATATCATGCGAATATAATTTACCTATATTCTTAATATATTTTGTATAAAAGTTATTTTATCTATTTATATATTTTTTGTAATTAGCAGTATCGTTTCTATGAGTCAATACCAAGTCGACGTACACATGTGACAGCGGGTAGAGGAGACAGTTTTTTCTTATAGCTTTAAACAATATTCTCTTGATCTCTGCGACTAGAAATATTAACTTTGAAATACTAATCGACTCTCTATTGACCTGTTTGTCTTTCAAATGTCTTTATATTTTATGACTCAGTGGCATTTCTCATACGGCAGTGTCTATTGTATTATGTTGGTTAACTATAAATTTATTGAGTTGTATGTACCCAATTGCTTTAATTCTTTTAAATAATATATATAATATTTTTTAAATATTCGATCACGTAAATTCAATTTTATTTTCAGGTCTTTTCTTTTTCTAAATCCCTATAAACTTAGTAAATGTATTATAATATCGCATTTAGATCATTACATTTTTATTTATTTCTCTTTCAATTGAAAATCTCTTCTCAAGTAATTTACGGTCCGAGCTTTAATTTTCTCACACCATTAAATTCGACGACTTATTTAATTGATGTAAATGTGAGTCAGCGTTATTTTTATAGTAATTCCGGGAATCAATGAATGCATTATATTTTTATAATGTAAGCAGTACTTTTTACATTATACCGTTCACACTTATTTTGTACAAAATATTTTTCCGTATTATTATTTCGTCTTTGAACCTTAAAGTTTTTCAAGTAAATCAATCAATACAAATTGGAAATGCCTGAACAAATCGTCACAAAAGGCGAAAGAGAATGGAAAAGAAATCAAATGATTACTATATTCATTCAATGATCTTATATATTTTTATAATTGCAATCATATCAAATGAAAACAATATTAAAAACAGAATCAGTAAAGAAAAAATTACAGCAGTAAAAAACCATATAAAAGTTCGAACAGCGAAGGTAAAAAAGCCAGCGACAAGCTTACTTATCGTATCTCGTTGTCATTTCCTGACTTGTCAACTTGCTTCCAACAAAGTGCCAAATGAGTCGATTATGTACGGTAACAAAGACCGTCTAATAAAACAAAGTTATGGCTGCCGAGCATGCGCATCCAAGACGAAGAAAAGTAAGAAAGTGTGGAAGAAAGAGAGAAAGAACTCTGCGAGACTCGTCGGCGCGCGCCGCTGCCTCACGAATTACGCCATCATCAAGGGTAGTGCAAAAGATGCTCCCGAGCGGAGCGGATTCTTTTCGGTACAACTGCTCCCCTTATTACCTTCACCATTGGTTTCTCTGTCAACTGCACTAGCCCCCTACTCCCGTTAACTCATACGTTTTAAGCAGACGTACACACACGAGTGTGAGAGACAATGGATTGACCACACATGCACGACCACGTATCCAATCGTTTGCCCTTGGAGCTGAGGAGGATTTAAGATAAAGGAACGGAACGCTTTCAAGTATATAATCATCCATGTTTCCGTCGATTTGTAACTTCTCTCATTTTAAGAGCCAGTGTCCAAAGCTCTAACCATCTTACCAACAACGGGTTCTTCAACCATGAGTGGCGTTGGTTTTCTAACGACCGTAAAGACCTTTGGTCCCTCTTGTCGTCGCCAACGCCGCTACGAGAAACAGAAAACCATACACGAATTGCCGGCCTATGTTTGCTACCAGTCGGAGGCCGTTTCAAACTGGGATGCATCTGTGCTAATAACACCTCCCGCGGCATTTTTGCCTTCCGAATACACGAGAAATGATGAGAAATTCGCCTCAGGTATGAGAGAGAGAAAGTGCGTGAGTGAGTGTATGTGAGAGAGAGAGAGAGAGAGAGAGAGAGAGAGAGTGGGAGTTATCGGCGGGATATTGTCTGCACGCGTGTCAGAGAAATTGTGCGACTTACAATCGATTGCAAAATATTTACGTATCGTTGTTTTCCCCAATTTCGATCATGTAATTAATGACTTTTTTACTTTTTCAATTATTTGTCTGGCTTTATTTATAGAATCATTGTCAACTATTGTTATACGCTATATATCCTCCACCACGTAACTGTATTAATCTACAATTATTATATTTACTAGAAACAATACATATCAGTGAATTTCCTAAATTTATAGTAATATATAAAGTTAATGAAACGATCTGCGAAAATGTTATTTTGATAATTTAATCAAATATATCTAAAAGTCATGATTCAAACATTAAAAATTACTTTTAAAAAATTAATACAATAAGAATGAGTAAATGACTTTTAAAATAATATTACTTTAAATTTAAAACAATTAAGTTAATTTTGTGCATTAAAAGTTTCAATTTACCCAATACTATTGGTATACAATAAATGAGTATTTTTTATTTATATTTATACAATTCAGTTCATTATTTTCGTACTAATATTAATACATAAAGAGCATACATTATGTGATTTAACAGTTAAATTGTATTTGTATTATAATGTACGAATAAAATTTTTGTATATATATAAAAGTAGTAATATTGCTTATTAGTATTAAAAAATATGATTTAAAAATTGGCACACGTGTGTTATTAAAAATGTTAACTTTTTATCATTATTAAGAATGTATTTTGAATCATACACATTTGATTGAAAAAAATTCTATATACTTTTGATGATTAATTTTACATTTCCATACACATATATATCGATGTAAAATCTTTTTTTTAATACTTTAGAAAAATTTAAAAATAAAATTTTTGTAATCATTTTATAAATTGAATCAATCTTTATTCTCTTTTTGCTATAATAGCCTCATTATATTATATTGTTAAGTAGTATTATGTAATGGATACAAAAACTAGATATAAAATCACATTTATGCGACTATTGAGCAACATTAAATAATTAACCGAATAAAATGGAAAATAGATTTAATTCTTTAAAATTTTTTACTTATATTAAAAAACTATTTTATTGCGTGTCTTAAATTAAACAATAAAATTTGTTGAATTTTATTTTACTTATTTATATATAAATAAATTATTATATTATAATTATTTATTTTATCAAATTTCATAAAATATTCATAAATAAAATTGTACTTAATTAGAAATATTCTACATTAAAATAGTTTTGTTTTCTTTTATATAAATTATTAATATTATTTTAATGTTTGTAGAGGAGAATTTGAACAACTTAGATTCTGACCTACGCAAAACTTGTTTAAAACATTGTTTCTTAATATTAGTTATTTTGACTTGATTTGTATAAAGTATAATAATATTAAATCACTACAGATATTCTGCATTATTTGCAGTTGAACATTTGTTTGTTCTTACTTATATCACACATCTTATAGCATTATTTTTGATTGACTATAATATATTCTAATCATTATAAATGTGAAGAATTTTATATTTTCGAATAATATTAATTTTACTATTGAAATATATTCTATATTATCTTATAAAAATGATAGTTATAAAAACATGATTTACTTTATGCATACTCGAAGGGAAACCACTATTTTTATAATAATAATTTTTAAATAATATTTTTTCTATTATACAAATTAAATATTCTTTATTGTATTTTTTGCTATTAAATAAATTGTTTTTTAATTATTTAGAACAATTTTTTTATATGTAAATGCCTAAATATAAAAAATAATAACCTATTATAGATAATTAGAACATCCAAAAAATATTATTGTGCTCGAAATTGAAAAGGATGTATCTTAGATGATAGAGCTATCAACAAGAGTCCAAGTACATTTTCAGAGCCAATAATTTTTCCCCATATTACAAACACAGAGTCTAATTTTATATTTCAACTTTATATTTGAATGTACATCATATACAGCTCTAATTTGTTTTTAAAAACTTACTTCTTGATTTAAAATTAATAAATGTTATTTATAACAATTTCAATAATTAATATAATTTTTGTCATTACGAAATGTGATATTTGATTTCTATACACTTATTTAAAAAATGTACGGAATAAAATTCATAAAAATTTAAATAATTTTACTATATTTATTATATATATTATTTTTTTGTTGCATCTGCTATAGAATATATCCTATTTATCGATAAATATTTGAATGTTCATCGATTTAGTATTTGTTTAGATTTTATATTAGTATTCAAAATACTAAAACAAAGTCAAATAAATCATTGGCTAATTTTTAAAAGGTTAAATATTTTTATCAAAAAAGTGGCAGAATTATAAAAAAAATTGATTTAAAGTTAAATGTAATAATACTTGAGAATCCTGTTTTAATGAGTACATTAATTATCCAATATTTTCATGTGAATGTAGAAATATCTGAATTATATATTAAATAGTAATAGTGCTTTATTTATGAAATGAAAATATTTGACAAGAAAGCCTACATAGCTTCTTACAAAGATTGAATATACTAAAAAAATAAAAATTGTTTTTTACATATAAAGATCACCATTTTATAAGCAATTAATATTTTTTGTTCATATTATGTATTTTTAGTGTAGCTTACTGAACAATTAAATTATAATTATTACTGTTCTTCTAAATTAATTTAAAAAATGTAGAGTATGTTGCAACATTTATATAATTAATAAATTATTCCTTTAATTTAATTTTTTAAATACAAATATATATATATACATAAATATCTTATTTTTACATCGAAAACGGCCGAGTAATTTGATACGATTTAGTTAATAATATTATTTAATTATAATATCTGATTATGCAAATGTAACAAATATTCCTCAATAATAAGAGTAAATATATCTAAATAATTTTGTAAAACAAACAAGCCATTATTATTATTTATAGATAGCGACAATGTTTGGAAATTAACCCGAGTGTGAGCTCGCTCTAAGGTAGTGTGAGGGAGAGGCAGACAATGGAGAGGGAGAGATAACAGGGTAGAAAGAAATGAAGACGAAAACAGCGTGTGTAATACTGTAAAACTGTCTTTATTAAAAATATATAGAAATATAATACTATCTCTATCCGATATGGTAAAAATATAATGCTATCTTCATCTTCAATTGTAGTTTTCAAACTATCATAATATGTTTTTTTGCACACGGGTGCAATATTCAGGCGTAAATTGAATATTACGAAACTTGTAGTGGTGTTAAGTGATTAATAATTATATGTTGATCTCGTCCGCACAGCCGCAATATTCAGGCGTAAATTGAATACCGCGAAACTTGGACTCGTGTTAGTTTGAATTCAACAGGGGTCACCTGCGAGTTGTCTCTGCTTACTGGACTGCTTATGCAACGGTCAATTGTGGAATTGCTCTTCAGCAACAGCTTCCTTGATTACACCGCTCGTGCTTGCTTGCGCTTATCCTTGAGTACAGGTTGATTGAATGCGGCGACCGTCTATCATGTTTCAATCGCGTATAGCGAGCAGCATTATCCAGAGAGCTTGTTTCTCTATTTTCTTGTCGAATATCTGACAATGATAAAAATGTTAAAAACTTGTAATGAATTTTCCAAATAAAGAAATATTATCATGAGAGGTTCGTATCTTGTACGGAATCTCGAACATATTTATTTTTTTAATATCTCCTTAAATTACAATCTTATTCATTTACAGTGAATGTCTGTTAATTTTCCTATTCATAAATAAAATGATTTAATTTCATTATCTATAAATTTGTTTTTATTAAAAGTATTTAAATAGACTTCAGCTACATAATTAAGGCTTAGTCTACATTTATAGTCTATATTTAGTCTATATTTAATTCTAAAATATTTTTTCACGTAAGAAATTTAAAAAATATTAAACATATTAACAATAAAGTAATAAACTACTTCATTTAAAGATTCTATTAATGATTGGAAACTCTTTTGAAACTATTTTGAAAATTGCATTAATTTTTCAATTTGTCAATGTTTCAAAAACTGATTATATAAATATTTTATTAATAATAATTAATAAAGATTTCTTGCTCTAGAAATAAATGCCAGGGAATAAGATATTTTTTATTAATCATCTGCAATTGTTTGGGTTTTTACCGCGTGTAAATTCTCTCTCCAATATGCTAATCGAATGCAATATGCAATATGTATATATTTATATATATATATTGCATATTGCATTATATATTCTTTATATAATGTTCTCTTACTTACAATACTCTCTCCAATATGCAATCTCCAAAATCGAAATGCCTGGGTAATGACGCTTCCGTTCAATTCAAATTAATGCTTCCGTATTAATGTTTTCGCATTGAGATCCGCACTGGGTAGGCGTAATACTAAATATACTAATTACTATCGTCTAGTGAGATGGGCGTCTCAAAGGGGGAGGCGAGCTGCAGGCTATCGTCGAGATGTTTACTGGGGAGTTTAAAGGGTCAAGTCGTAGTCCGGAAGGTAACTAACTACATC
>JAPYYT010003548.1:0-12504 GCA_030522565.1 Ceratosolen corneri | reverse complement strand
GAATTCACACACTCGGGTCCGCGCCGATTCCTTTTTTATTCGAGCCGGACGCCGAACAATGCTAACGATTAACTGAGTTTATAATAAATATCTCACGAATTCAAAGATAAATTTGTTCACTTAAATAATATTTGGTCGTAACAATATAATTAAATATATTTTATAAGATTCATATTTTACAAAATATGAACTGTATACTTATATACTGATTTATCGATAATGAATATTCTTCGTTGATTTATAATTACGTTTATTTGAAATCTTGAGAAAAAAATCAATGCTGACTTTATGTAATAAATGTTTGTATGCATGAATTGAAAGATTGAATTTTTAAGTACATAGATAATGTGTTTGTGATAATTGTAGATAATTGTGCAAGTAGTGTCTTAACACGAATCAAGCAGTTCATACGCTAGGGATTAGTGCTGCAGCTTTTCGATGTCTTTTATACGATGATAAATGGTATACATCGAACAATATAAAAAAGGAAACAAATTTATACAAAAAATCAATGTCTTGTTTTGTCAGACGGTTATATTTTTAAATTAAAATGAGAAACTGGTATATAATAATATAATTGATAAACGGCGAATGCAGATGTACGCGCGTATAGGATGTAATGAATATGGACTAGCATAGATCTTTGTTGCATAATTAAAAATCATCTTTCCAAGTTCCAATCAGATCACATGTCACAAGAATTTTATTAATCACAAGTGATGCATAATGTTCCTAATTGTCATGCAGTATATTTTTCATTCAAAATAATCATAATAGCAGTTTTTCCTGCGGATATAAATATTTTTCAACTTATATTAAGCATGATTTTACCCTTTGATTATCTGCGTAATAGTCTTAATGATCACGTAGCGAAAATAATTTCCATCGTTTGTGTATCAGGACTTTTGCTGAATAATACGTAATGCTTTTCACTATTCAATTAATTGATGTTAAAATGCCTTATTTTGTGTATCTCAAGCAAATCAATAGTAATGAATTTAAATCTATGATATATTAAAATATTAATGAGCGATTGTCTTTTCTAATAATATATACTTTTTTGTACCTTTTCAATATATATTTAAATGATACGGTGTAATTACATCTATACAAATACTTTACAATATTTATGCATATTTCATTATACGCTTTTATTTATTTTGAACTTTAAATATTGAGTCTTTTAATAATAGTATCATACAATAGCCAGTAAAAGAAACTTTAGTATTTAGTAATTTATTTCTTTAGTAATAAAATTTGGTTATTTAGTAATTAAATGTTTCACTACAAATAGTATATAGCCATTATTTATGTACTATTAAAATTTTTGTTTAAGCAGGTAATTTTTTATTATGTTAAAGCTAATCGAGCGACTAAATGTTTAAATGATAAAGACGAGTTAATTCGTGTCAAATTAATTATATCACAAACTGGTTATTTGTCTTGGCACATATTTCACGTAACTGCCTAATTATAGACGATTGATCAATTTCATTATAAAGCTCTGTGTGTCAATTAACTTGAAAAGACTTGTCAAAACAAATATTTAGGTAAAGTTGTATTATAAAGTACTAAAATAGATCAGAAAAAATTTATACGTCAGAATTCGGAAATACGTCTTCTGCCCAACACCGGCTTACTTTCTTCAATACCTCTACGAACATTCATCTCAAGCTAGAAATTCAAAATAAATAAGGGGTAGTCTCGGGGAGCGAGAGATTCAAGTCACTAATCAAAATCCAATATATCCTAAAATAACAGTATTTTGAAACATACTTCATTGGAGATATGTGGACCAATTATGCCGGCTTATTAGCTAAATTTTTGCCTTTATCTATCAATATGTGCAATAATGCATTTCTCATGTAACACAAGATAAAAATACCCTTCAACGATACCAAATACCATTAAAAGATATACTTTTAATACATATCAATATAAAAATTTAAATAAATTATCTTGCTAAAGTGAATAAAATTGATTTTGTTATTTGAATATGAATCGTCAATGTTATACATTTATTCCATTATCATCATAAATTCAAATATCATATTGAATTAAGATTGAGTTAATAGTTCAAAAGCAGTATTTGAAATAATTATGAAATTTGCTCAAGTTCTACTATCACCGGATGGAATTTAGTATAAGATTAAAGTTTTTGGCATATAAGTTAACATATTTTTGAAACAGCTGTAATCAATATCAGTTGAATACAATCGTTTTTCATAAATGTTTATTTACATTTTTTTACGTTTACGGACTTGCACATGTAATACTGAAAAGTAAGGCAATAATGGAATCTATCGATTCCACATATCACGTCGATTCTCTTTCTCTCGCTAACTCCCTCCTTTCCGTCACACACACACACACACACACACACTCTTTTTCTCTTTCTCTCTTGATATCTTTCGGTACGGTCTTACATTCGTCATATGCATATATATTCTATCACATATTTCCATCTATGTCTTCTTCTTCCATCTTCTTCGTGTGCTTCTGGCGCTCCCTAAATATACATATGTGTCATGTATATAGCACTTGAAGCTTGTTCTCTTTGATTCTTATCTCGATTTCTCACTGAGGCTACGAACTACGAACTATGAACGAACGAACTATCAGACAATATTTTCTCTGCCTCGCAACCCCAAAAGACTACTTTCTGTTAATTCAACCCGTAATTCAAAAGATCAACCCTATAGTGAGTTTTTCTTTATATAACTGCAAAATTTCTTTTGCACATCTGCCCTTCCTATTTCCTCATCTCCCCATGTTGTTTTATCTTAATCTCTTTGTCGGATCACGCCATTCCATATTCATGAAAATTAACGTTTTACACTACTGTAATGTAAAACTGGCTCTAGTTCGAGATCGCCATCTTCCGTTCCCTCGACCTTTATGCCAAGTAATACATGGAAATTAAACTGCTCGTTTTCGCCTTAACTTGGTTGCTGGAATTGGAGCTTCCTATTGATAACCCTCTAAACAGAAAATGCGGGACATCAGAGAGCAACAAAATCAAGAGAACAAAGCGAGGTAGTCAGTCGGTATTTTCATCCCCCTTGATTAAAACGTGTAAATTTATTAAACTAAACGCTTTTTCTAATTTGTACGCAGTGCCTGTAAATCATGCTTTTCTATTTCCTTGCATTAAAAGGTATGCATGCGCTGATTGAGCGGTAGTAATTTCAGTACGGAATAGTCAGAGGTGAATGAATTTTTCATTCTGTTTATCACTTTGAAACGTTAAAAATTATTGTTGAGTATTTCACTTGATTTGAATTGAAATCGCATTAATATTATATTTGATATCTCTTGAAATAAAATACGTTAATCTCAAATACTATATAGAGGGAGATACTTAGTATTCTACATTATATTTTATAATAATAATGCTTCGCATCGCAATAATAAAAACGAGTGCTCAATAAGTTTAAAAGTAGTATCTTTTGGAAACAGTGATTAGATCTAAAATGGTTAATATCGATTATCGTATTAAATGGAAGCTTCATTGGGAATCGAAATAAAGCCATCATAAATGAGGCTGGATGATTATATTGAAACAGAGACGCATGTAGCACATCAGGAGCAGAAAAGTTTTTTTACGTAAGCGGACTACACGATTCTGGGAGCAATATTTAGCCGTATTAAAGAGTATTCCAATAGGTTATAGGAAGTCTAAAAAGGGCAGTGCGCACCTTGCGTTAAATGGAGCCGAGTGAAAAGAGATGCAAATGAGAACGCGTAAGCCGGCCTTTGACATTCAAAGCGACGTAGGTCTGTTCAGAAAGAGATAAAACCGTTCACTCTTCTTTAGACGCATCATCTTCGGTCCCCTAGCTTAAAAATTTCATATCTCCATTCCACATGAGAACAACTGCCGAGGCGGAATGCTAACACATCAGTGCCCCGCGATGGATAAGGGCAAAACTGGTTATCTTGTGAGTTACTGCGATTGGCTTGTGCACGTCCACGTATTGTTGGGGGAATTCCCGGACGCATCGTCATGACGCACGCGCCAGCTGTAAAAGCGGTGCCACGGAAGCTTTTGATCTTTCTCTGATTTTTATCCCGTTATCGATCTCTTTCTCTATAATGCATTTCTCTTTATTCGTTTTGCTATTTTTCCTGCAATTAACTGTTACTTTACGTACCCTTTCGAATGGAATTTCGATACTTTTTTTTTTGGATCTTGAGTACCTACGGAGTGATTTATAATTTATTTTAAAAGTTAAATAAGTAAAACTTTATTCTTTCGGCTTATTGTACCGATATGTTCATATAAATAAAACATCATTTATTCTATTTAAATCAGATATATTATAGGTATAAAAATAATATAAGAATAAGCATATAATAAATTATTAATAAACATTTTCTTTAATCATTAGTATTTTTGATTCATAGTTCGACCTTATGTATAGTTAGTTAATTCATATGATTATGTAAATTGTTTTAAAACACTATTTTACAATAGTCGATTTACATTATTAACTACAAAATAAAATTATTTACTATGAAAATCATATTTTAAGAAACAATAAGGGTTTTAACAAGGCATTGACTTTATTTAAAATCTATAATTCTTAAATCATACAATGTATTAATAAATATTAAATCCTTTTTTAATAGCATTCAAATACTGTGATAGGAGGAATTGATTTTTATAAAGAATATTATAACGTACTTATATGAGAATATAATATGATGAAGTAATTTAATATGTAACATAAAAATAAGTTCATTAAAAGCTAATTTAATTCACTTGAAATTTTAATCATTTTTTCTACAAATTAAGTATTAAATTATTAAATACATTACGTAACAATATAAATATTACAATCAATTATATGACCACGCAATAAAACTGTCAGAGAAGGAATATAAAAAAAGGAGCACAGTATTACGCATAGATAATCTTTTTTATTATTATCGCAAAGGTTCTACCTAGAATGTTTTTAATCTAATTGTAGAATAACTGAACTTCATTGAAGATTCTCTGTGGTAAAAATAAAAACTATTTTTGTCCTTCAATACTGCAAAATTATTTTTGATCCATTTTTGATCTCTGTATCTGCAGCTTTGAAAAATCGGTCCGTAGTACATAGTATGTAGTTCAGGTACGAGAGATAAATCTATTCATTGGACTAATTAAACTTCACAGCCACCAATGTTTTGAAAAAGATAAAAAGATGAGCATCGCATTTCGGTACCATAAGTTTTATTCTCCTTATAGTCTCGCCTAGTCGATTGACCCGGCCTACACTGATCAGCATATAGTCAGTGTCTATGAAAAAAAGGTCCTAACGCGTCGAGTCCGCCGGTCACATACTCCACCACGTCTTTCATAGATGTTCTGCTTAAGCAAGCCACAAAGTGTGCGTTATACTGGTGCATGTACCATTGCGTATTCTAAGTATAAGAGCAACGCTGTTTTTCAGTGATGATGAGACTACTCGATATTTGATTACTTGATGCATGTTATGTTGTGCCAAGTTCTATCATGCTACTCTGCCCAGTCTTTATTTTGAGTATTATTCGAGTCTTTGAGATTGCTTAGCCTCGTGTACATATAAATTACACTAATTTTTTCATTTGTTGTTTAAATATTGTTTTAATTTTAAAATAAATGAGAATCTGTTAAATACAATAATTAAATTTGTGGCGATACAAGGCACACACGCACGCACACATACACGTAGATATACTTGTATTCTTTTTATTATAGAAATACTGCAAGAGTAATTGTAAATTTTTCTATATTCGTTTTTATTATAATAATTTTCTTTAAAACAATTGCAATTTTTTAAAGAATACGATGCATACATAGAATAAAATTGTAAACATAGAACGTAGAACAATTAAATACCCAAAATCTTGCATAGAGTCGCCATTATTTTCGTCGGTGATCAATTAAGAAAATACGATTCTCTTAATAAAATAAAAAATAAGCCAATTTGAGACGCTTGAATTGTAGTCTCGTACATGTTTCAACATAATTACTAAGAAAAGAGCCTAAAACGAGTGTAGGTGAACACAAAAATATGATGGGATGGTACTTGGAATGCAGAGAAAAAGGACTATCCTCTCCTGCCCCGCCAAATCCCAAAACGAAAAATGGAAGTCTCCGGTAATAGATGTACAAGGAGCACCGTGGAATAAGTAAAGATAAAATAGATAGTACATGCATTGTCACGCAGAAGTATATGCTGAAATTTCTAATGCAGTGTCATGAAAAAATTGTGAGAATAATATAAAAATCCCTTAACTTTTTAAATTATACATATTTTAAAGCAAACATTTAGTACCGTGTATCTTTTTCTTTTTTTATTTATATTAAATCACAAAGTTTCTGTTAATTTATAAGCAAGAACTAATGATTATAAAAACTTTAATTTAACTTTAAAATATAGTATGGTAGAATAGTATAAATCAAATACACCTTCAATGAAATTGCTATCTTATTAATTTGAATTTGAAAAGTGTCTGCGAAAAAATATTTGAGGCAATTCTTTCTAGAGATAAAATTCTTATCTAAAATAATGTTGCAAGGTAACGATCGCATGAAAACATATTCATTTCAATATCTCATAGTTTACACATATTGTGTTAAATACCTGTGATCTCGTACACTTGAGCTCATGACCTCCTATTACTGAATTCACTCTATAACATAAATTATTACAAATAAACATCATGATAGCGAAAAGCTGCTTTCAATTTAAGGAGAGCAACGTTTTTCAATAATTAGTTAATAATAGAAGTATACGGTTCAAAAGTGTAACTGCTGACTATATTACTATTACCCACTTTTCAATGCTTCTTGTTAATAATTCACTCCATTCCATTTCTGTATCTTATTATATAATAAATTTAATGAAAGCGTTAATTTCTTAAAGGCACAGACCTAGTTAAATATTAATAAAAATTAAAAAATTTTTCGATGCTATTTATTTGCATGCAATTATTTAAAATTAGTCCAAATATATGCAATCTATCTTCTTTACAAGTAATATGCTATATGTAGTTTCACTCTTTAAAAAGATGTATTAATTTGACCTTATCATAATTTTAATAAAATAAATAAGAATAAAATAATACGAATATTCACAAACACAGAATTCTCTTTGTACAATACATCTTTTGCTTTATTATATACTTCATAGTCTCTTTACCCACATAAATTTCTTTTCTTTAGTTTTTTCTTATCTCGCTCCGCTTTACTTATTCCCACAACGACGGAACTTTATCGACCTTAGGTTTATCGGTTACGTGTACATTGTTGTACCTGTGTCATAGCGACCATTCATTTGTAATAGATCGCATGTGATAACTTCGGAACAGAGTGTAAAAACGGTCAGTAAATTCAAAACCTTATACAATCTAAAATATAAGCACAAACACAGCAGCTAGCAGTCTATTCCCTCTCCATTTCACCTAGAAACACGTGGACAATAGGAGAAAAAATTAAACATGGAGGGTGAAGCTGAGAGTCCTGGATTTTTCGCAATTCGTTATATAATTCAATATAGAAAAATTTAGTTTAATTATTTCATATTGCAAATAATGATTGGTTCCTTATCATATAAGTCATTTGTGTGTATTTAACTAAACTAACGTCGTATAATTCATAAAACTATTACAAGAACATTTGTATCCTTTATTTTTACTAGATTAGAACAAGAAGAACTTCTTGTTTATATTAAACTTTACCCTAACATTGTTCTAACATTCCATACAAATTATAATTTTAATAGTTTTTTACAAAAATAACTTTTCAAAATTCAAACAGTCGCAATCGGCGGCATTGCACATTTATTCCTCTACCTTTCAGCTCTGAGCAGATTCAATATAGTCCTAGTTCATTATCATAGTTCACTTCTCCTAAAGTATCAAATCCCTGAGAGACAGAGCAATTTATCCCCTGATGCATGCGAGAACTTCCAAGAAAAATAGAGGCTCATGGGAGAACGGAAAACGGGCTTTTATCGGCGCGTACTTTTACTCTTAAATGCCAGGACCACCAGCCGTATCCATTTCCCTCTTTTCCCACTCTTGGCATCTGAATAATTAAAGCCCTTTTCTCGCTCTTTTGTGAAAAAGTCAAACCACTGTAGTGCACGTGCCCTTCAGTACCGACTGTGCGCATTTCTTAATTGACGAAACTCTCGTCTTCGCTCAGAACGTATTCGCAAGAATTGTTGAACGTTACGCGCGAGATTCTATGATACAAAGGATGTTTACATACAAGCATAAATAGTTGTTTTTTTCAGTCTCTGTATCTCTCGCCCCATCTCTCTATGTCTCTTTCGGAATTCTACTCTGGTTCACTTTGAATTTTCGTTATTACAAGCCGGCAGAATTAGAGGATTATTGCTCTGCAATAGCGGCAGTCTTATTGGCACTGGATATTAGTTTTACTTGTAATAAATTTGAGAACTTCGACTACTATTAGTTTTATGAATTATACGACGTTAGTTTAGTTAAATACTTTAAAGAGCATAAGAACAGCTCATAGACTAGTATTTTTCATTTTTTCGACAATACTTTCGGTCCATCGTTATATCTTCAACATTTGCTCTATGCTCTTTCATTGTGCAATAAAACGAGCCTTCATTCATTATGGAATTTCCAGTTTCTTTGAATATCTAATTTAGTGCATAATATTTGAAATCCGAAATTTCAAGATTAGGAGCTACATAGGTACATCAACATATTGGTAAATATTTTACATCCAAACAAATAATTAATTATCATCCATCAGAAGTACTAATTTAATTAAAATGAACGGATAATATTTTAAAGTACGATACTTTAATGAAGCTTAACAAATAATACGTAACTTAATGCATATTTATTGTTATAAATAATATATTTATGCATACGTAAAAAATAAATAACAAAAAATTTCAAAAGTAATCACATTAGTAGGAGTTTACCCGAATAGTTAAGTCCAAATACAATTTAAATTAAAAAAAATTTGATAACTTGCGTTCGATATCCTTGTGACATTGACTGTGCGTGAAAAACAAAGTTATTTCAGTATTCAAGGAGCGATCATATAAGACAAAAGGAAGGCTGTAAATTCTCATTGAATCGCAGGGGTAGAAGAGAAACACAAATCTTGATTTGTCCGCATGTGTATTCTGCTGATACTATTTTCCGCTCTATGTGATTTCAGTCTGAATTTCAAACTCATTATAGTAGGCGGTACAACACTGGTCTACTTGACCGACTGTTAAATCGTTGAAAATATGTGTGCACGTATCTTAATTTGTTTTTGGTATACAAGCTCATATGAGCAAAGCACGTATCCTGCCAATTATTCGTATGTACAATCAATAGTTAAGTACTTCTGCACAACGTATTTTGTGTATAGGTACGTCATCCATATGTACTGGTGATAGATTTGTGGATAATATTGTGCAATTGATATTAAATTTTAGACAAATTAAAAAAATTAACTAAAATCAGGCCATTGGATGAATATTATTCAATTATTATTTTTTCGAATCAAGTTTTCAAGTCTAATTATTAGGAGATTCACACGAAATATTGAAAAATTATCCATTGACATTAATGATAGTATAAAATGGCATTGCATACTCCATTATATTAGTTATATAGTTTATAATTTAATAACTTATTTTGTCTATTGAAATATTTACTTAAAATTATTTAATTTACTTAAAATTAAAATTTACTTAAAATTAAAATCGAATTTAGAATAAGTGTATATTAGTTAAGAATAATGTAATTGATAATCTAAAGATACACATTTAGTTAAAGAAATAATTTGATTTAAATACTGATTAAGGAAAAAAGAGTCAATTTACGAAAACTATAAATCAGAGATAGAAAATGTCACGAGCTGTAGCAGTTTAATGTAGAATATAAAATTTTCAATGAATAAAGTAGTTCGGTTGGTGGTCATATGTATATCTGTATATTCGTAGCAATTTACATTTTATAAAATTGCGAATATCCTATCTAAGATTAAGTGGAATCCTAAAATATTTTTCTATCATCAGTGAATTTCTGAAATTTAAAATTAATTAGATCTGATTATTAAAAATGAAGCAAAATATAAGCAAAATATATTGTTTTAATTGAACTTTCCTACTCAATAATTGAAAAAGGAAAATAAAATTTAATGACTTTACCCAAAAGTCAAATTATTCGTTAATACTATATAACAATTTGAAAAGATTTTTCAAATTTTTATTCTATTTAAGAAGTCAAGAGAATGTTTTGAATCCGGTCTTGGAAGTCATGTTGGTCGCTTTGATATATAATAGTTCTCGAATTTTTTCCTTATAAAAAACTTAACATATATAAATTTTATTAACATCTAATATTTCGTATTCGCTTAATGAGCAAATGCATTAAACAATGAGCACATTTATAGAATGCTTTTTTATTGAAAAACGTTATCATTACTATCCGTATAATATGTGTAATTCAAATATACTAAACACTTCGATTTCGAGGAATTTTGGGTAAAGAGTCTGACCAATAAATTGTTCGAAAGAGGACCCCTTTATCTCGAGAAGTTCAGCAATATGAACGTGGAAATAACGTTAGCTATGAGTTTCGTACTTGTTCCTAATCATTAGGGGACTGGCTGGATAATTTCAATATCGTAACTCGTTATAAGTAATACAGATTGCAGATAGATGATGTAATTGTTTCCCTAGGGATCACTGTACTACAGTGATGTTACACACGTGACTTGTGGACGAAAGTCGATAGATGCACGAAAAGGAAAGAATCGCATCAACAGAAATGGCAAATTCCGCTTCTATTTCTTGTTTGCAATCAACATAGAAATAAATAGAAAATTGGGAGTGCAGGCGTAATAAATTAATAACATTAAATGTCTAGCAACGTCGGGATTTCCACTCCTGCTGATCTCCACTAATTTTTCCAACTCGTCCGAGACACATTTTGAACGGAGAATCCATAAGGATAATTCTCATGAACGGATGCATTCTAGCATTCTAACGAGAGCTTATTATTACTTTGAACTTCATGATTGTAAATATATTTGAAGTATTACTCCATTATTCATTGCAAGTTTCGATGATGATAGAGCTTCCGCATCACTTCATTTAAAATAATGAAGTTAAGATTGGGACGTTAATAATCGTTCTAAACTTAAGAGGTTTTATTGAAAAATATAAATATTCACTTATGATCATAAATAGATATATAAATATTAATTACTTTGCACTTCGATTTACAATATATTTATTCATTTTATTTACAAAATATTGAAAATTATTTAAATTATATCAACCATTATGGCTCATTAAGATTTTAAGTAAATGTCGTTAATCTGTTTGGATTATTAACTATTTATATTTTTTCATGTTTTTTAATATATAAACAATTTAATATAAAAACATTATCCCGTATTGTTCATTCTGTAAATATTGTGAGTAAAGATAGAATACTGTTAACTAAAAGAAATAAAATTATAAGCATATAAGAATGTTTTCGTAATTATTTACTCACATTTTATGGATCATACCGTAACATAGCTGACAAGCAAAAAGCTCACCTAAAATTAAAAGAAATCATTAGATATATTTATATTTTATCATATAGAATAATATTCTTAAAAATAACAGAACTTTTTATTACGAGTAACGATAGAATCTTAGTTATTTTTAAATATAACTCTTTTTAATCTCTAACATCGTCTAATCTAAAACATCGTCGAGATAAAGTGTGAAATTCTTCTCCTATAAATGCACTTTCTAAAGTAAATTTATTTTAAGTAAATACCCAAGATAGTTACTGTCATGCATACAACATTGCATTTCACAATATAAAGTCTGTTACATATTGGAAAAGTGTAGCTCTGGAATTTACTAATTTCTTTTCGCATATTCGAATATTTTATAACATTATAACTGTTCGGGATCCGGCCCGGGTAAGAAGAAAGGGGAGCGGATCCGCGTGTGTGTGTGTTTTCGCCTCACGAGTGTGTGAAGGAGAAACAGACAGTGGAATGGTCGAGATAGCAGGGTAAAAAGAGTCGTAGACGAAATAGGTGGATAACACTTAATTTTATTGAACAAAAAATAGCTTGAAGAAGTCGCACTCGGTTACACGGTAAATTTCACTATTGTCGTTACAAGTATCGGTTGAATGCCGCACTTACGCAATACGCTGATCCAATTAGTCGGGCAACTTGATTCGGTCGCATATTAAAATGATTATTTTTAGGAGAATCTAGATTAGCCGATTAATAGGTACGGTCGAATTACAAATTCTATCTCCAAGTCAACATGAGTAATCCGAAGTATCACAACTGTTATAATATCACAGACTTATAAACTGACGTATGACAATAACACGGAGCACGCTAAATATGACCATAATGGTCGCTGTATTGAAAGTTACTGTCTTTGCATTTGATGCGCTGAGTATATATACAGTTCTATTCGAAAGGTGCGAGCGTTTTCAGAAGAAGAAAGTTAAGATTAAAGGTGTAGT